>VYZT01031367.1:111478-124406 GCA_013400735.1 Pomatostomus ruficeps
GACGCGCGTCCGCAGCGGCGTCCGGAGGCGGCGGGGGCGAACGGCTCCGAGCCGCAGCCCCTCCGCCCAAGGCGGGCAGCGGCTGGGGGGACTGGCTCCTCCCTCCCTCCTTTTCCCGCAGCGTTGGGCACGGCTCCCAGCGAGGCGAGCCTTGCGGGGCCGTTCCTCGCCGCTCGGTTCCGAGTCTCGCTCGCGGGCAGTGCCGCGCCCGCCGCCCCCGGCCGTCCCCCGGGACCTGCAGCTTGGGGCACCCCGGCCGGCGCTGCGCGGGCTCCCGCGGTCGCTGCCGTGCCCGCATCTGCCGCGCTCTCGAACCACCCGCTTCTGGTCTGGGGCCAGAAAGAAAGGGGGATTTTACCCCAAAAACCTGTCCCGATGGCTGTCGGCGCCTTTCCCCCACCCGTCACGTGAATGCTGCGTTTGGAGAGGCGGTTTCCTAGTTTTTTTCCTCCCGGAGCACCACTCCTCTCCATTTGATAACTTCATCTGTTTGCATCTTGGGCTGTTCCTTTCTTTCAGCTGTAAGTTAGGAACTGCAAAAAACCGAGCTAAATAGGCCCCCGCACTGAGGCTGTTTACCAAGAATCAGGTAGGGGGTGAAATCGAGGAAGACTACATCCCTAATTTCCCTTCTCTTCAAGATTAGGGTAAAAACTAGTGTAGAATGCTTTCATATGGTTTGTATCTACTGTTTTAAAATAAGTCCCCCTTTCAAGATTTGACGACCTAGACTCTGAGCATTATGCACTGAGATCTTTTAAAAAAAAAGATTTGTTATTTATAAACTTAGGTCCAAACTTCTCTTCCTATTGTTCTTTTGTAAGATTTTGATTAGAATACTCTGAAGTCTGAATACACTAAAAAGAACTATTAACACTTGTGGTAACTTTTTTTAGTGCAGCATTTTTTCACAGATAAAGATCCCACCGAGTTGAACTTAATCCCTTTTGATGTTAATAGTATTGTGCACACGTGTATGGCTAGAAGGATCGCTCATTGACATAAAGGGAGTTGTTTTGAAGGTTTGTCAGCTTAATGGTTGTGATTTCCACCTTCTAAACTAAATCATTGCCAGAGAACAAGTAATAGCCAGCTAGAGCAAACGTAGGTTAAGGTGCTTTGATACCAGTAATAACTAACAAGCAGTTGATTTGGTATGTTTTTTACTTCTTGTAAAGCTGTCCAAGACCCATTTTTAATTAAAATGGTATAGTCTATATTTATTTTAAAGCACATGTATTCATTTGCGTAGCTTTACGGCCTCCTTTTCTGTCTGCTGTCATGGGTGCTTCCAGGGTGTTAGTGAAATGCAGCAAGCATGGTTCTACAAAACTTAGCCTTCAGCAAATTCTCATAAACTTGCATGTGTCCAGTCCTGCAGACATTGAAATGAGAACATGCTTAGGAGAGACTATCTCTAAAAGAAAAGCTGCATCCTTTGGCATCATGTTTTGAACAGCAGAAAAATAGAGTCCCTAAGCTACAGAGCCAGCCAGTTACAGAACAGAAGCAGTTTCGTGGCACCCTGGGTTTCGCAGGAGTGGCCCTGGAAGGGTATTCAGCAGAAACATTCTGCTTCAGCTGCTGCTCTCCTCCTTTACAATAAGTTTCCATTTCTGCTGGCCATGCTGCTTTCTGTCTGGTGTTGACCTCTTGGTAGGAAGTTGAGCTGCTTTCTCTTGCTTAAATTGCAACATTCTGCTGAGTTTCATTACCTTTGGGCTTAGAAAATGACCTTCCCTTCAGTGTTTTCAGAGGTTATGGATGTCAAAAATTTCTATCAACAGT
Organism: Pomatostomus ruficeps; assembly: GCA_013400735.1. Lineage (NCBI taxonomy): Eukaryota > Metazoa > Chordata > Aves > Passeriformes > Timaliidae > Pomatostomus > Pomatostomus ruficeps. Next base: position 113,267 of record VYZT01031367.1, read on the forward strand.
TTGTACCTGTGGCAGATGGGCTTACATTGTAAAAATATAGCTTAAATGGCCTAGACAAGACTTTCAGAAATATACATGTTTTCTCTGCATGTGTTGATAGTAGAGAAGAGAGAGGGGTAAAACCTCTTAACATCCGAGGCTGCATGGAATAAAATTCCAGGCTTCATTCATTTGGAAACAAACCTTTTGTTCCACTTCTACTTTCATAATTTTCCAGCAACTGCAGTCAATTCCTAAGAAATTTTTAGATTCAAGGAGCAAACAAAGGTAACACTCCGAAAGCCAATTTGGCTTCTTGGTGTCTTAATGGGGTTTCAGTGACAACACTGAAGAGCTCTCATTTAGAGAGGGTGACCTGAAGAATAATTGTATTACTTCTAGTAGCCAGTATGATCTGAATCAGTTTGAGTGTGGATATAGGCAGAATATTCATTTTTCATGGGACCAGCTCCCAAGTCATGCCTTTAAAGATGAAGAATGTGGGACATAGGTAGAGAATGGAAAAATGTTCTGGGAAATACAGATATGTAAGGAAGGTATTGTGGGTTGTGATAAATAATTTGGACATACATTCTCTTCAAGCTGGTGCTCAAAAAATCAAACTAGGTTTATAAGCGGCATTTAAAATAAATGGCAAGGTAAAACAATTTTTCTGTAGTTGATGCTTGTGGGGTTCCTTTTTGAACTGGCATTTCCTTTTGGCATTAATCTGGGAAGCATGCTTTAGTACAAAAGATTGATCTATTTAAGGATTAAAAAGGGAGGGAACAAAATAAAATGATGGTAGGTGTACCTGTAACAAGGATGAGAGCTATGAAAGTTTTTACAGGCAGAAAAAGGATGTAAATGCTTTACATTTTTAATGGTTGTGTCTATAATGTGTAGTGCTACCCTTATTTGAAAGAGGAAGTTTTCTACATTGTAGTTTACTGTGTGTAAATTTCAGTAGGTTAAAAGTGATATTACTAAAGGTTGTAATGTATAACATATTTGTCATTGGATATTTCTAAAGCAAGGTTGAATGCTTTCCTGAGAAAGATGGGCTAAGTCAAACTGGCTTTATTCTGGAATTGATTTTAAGTAGGGGGGAGTGAGAAGAGGGAAGGTGGGCTGTCTTCCTCATTGCAAGCAAAATTAACCCAAGAAAAGCAGTGTTGGAAAACTGTTCATTGTATACTCACACAATGGCTGGACACAAGAAAGAGGATGGGAGCAAGAAAAGGGGATGTGGAAGCGTGTTATTATTGGAGCCTGGGCTATACAAGAAGTCAAACTGCATCATAAGGGGTTATTTCTGGTCTTTTAATTTGAAAGCAAGGACTACTTTAAGCTTTAAGAGTGTTAGACTTCAAAATAAACTGCCACACTTCTATGTTTTTAAGAGACAAAATCAAAGTGCAAGTTAAATGACTGAGCATGGGGTTTCTTTCTCTTCTGATTTGTCAGGGTGTTCACATTTTTAGAATGTTTATCATTTTAGCACCATTCAATTTCACTTATCTGGATTTCTAATTTATTCAGTGGGTTCATTTTTTGGTGTAATTTGACTCTGAATTATTCCCTTGCAGGCGGGGAAGATATTGTGCTGTTATCCAGTTGTCGTAGTTGATTGCACTCTACAAATATTCAAGATTCCTACTGGAGTGGAAGGTAATTTGTGATTTATTTTTTTAGATCAGAAGATTCACTGTATGAATTTACTAAACAGGCAAAATTCTGTGCTCTGTTTCAACTTCTAAATTATTTTGGCTGTTGATGTGATAAATTTACATGGCTAGAGTTGTCATTTTTGTAATATTATATAGGAAAGAACATCTTGATGATGCAGTAAATATTTTGACTTCTACTTAAGAAGTTTGTGATGTACATTTTTCTATGAAGGTAATTTTACTGGTAACTTATTTTCTCCATAGACTTCACCTTGTCTCTGAGAGCTTTGTAGAGGTTTACAGACTTAAGTGAAGGCCATATCAACAGAGTATTGATTAATTACTATTGGATAATCCAAAAATAGCTGTTCTGTTTGGCTAGTGAAATGAGCAAAGTACATTCCATGTATAGTATAAGATTATAGACTTATGTGTACTGCAGGTGGGACAGCTCAGCAAGAATGCAGGTTTATTTATTTTAACAGACTTGGGGGAAAAAGGTTTTGTTTCATTTGCAGTAAGTGTCTGATGTCTTAGTAGCACTGCACAAACATTGCATTACAGCAACTCTCTGAGTTGGTGTAAAGGAGAATGTCACATGCTAACCCTTTGCTGTGCACATCACAACTGCCTTTGATGGCATAATGTTTCATGGCTGGACTAAAGCATGGGATGCTTTGAAGGCCTGACTTCACTGAAGTTGGCCTCTTGTGTAAAAAGTGATTGACTCTGCAGATTCTCAGAAGCTGGTACTAGTATTCTGCTTTTGTGTTTCTTTGGTTGGTTGAATTTTTTTTTCTAAAGGAGGTAAGGTATGACTACTGTTCATCTCTGTAGTGCTTTTATTAATAGTAGCATGACTCTTCAGAGACTTTTTGTGAAGGAGAATTGCAGGCAGATTTTAAAACTGGTGACACTTGTCAGTGTCTAGGGGGTTAACTGGGTGTTTTACTTGATATTGTAGCTACAGTGGTGCTCATATTTGTCTGTATCTTGGTTTGTCCTCCCTATATTCTTTCTGAAGGGTGTGATAAAGCCTGTCTTTTAGCTTACCTTGCTGTTACTAAATCATGCAGCCTGCATGCTCTGTAAGGTCATTGTTAGAAGATCTTGCCATTGAATGGTAAAATAGGGTTAGCTAAGGACAGTTTAAAGAGAACTGTGGATTGCCATGATCCAGTAGGCTTGAATCTTCCTTTTTACTTCTGACATTGTCTGTGTGGTTTTCTGTTTGCAAAGCAGTAGTTCTGGAGAACTGTTTTGTAGGAAAAGATGTTCAGTAACCAGAAAATAAAAATAGACTCAAAAAAAAAGCCCTGGGCTCTCTGAAAGATCAGTTTCATCTTAAATTGCTTGCACTGATGACAAAGCAGAGTTCAACCAAGTATTTATTGTTGAAATTACTCTCTAATTAGTAGTGTTATACAGCTAAATGTAACACCAGACGTTACTGTAATTTGCTGCTATCCCATTACTATGGCTAGAGAACTATAGACTATAGCTGTGGTATTCTTTATAGTGGCCCGCATAAGAATTTGACTACAACGTTTTAAGAACATAGAATGTTATTAAGAGTATGAAAAACTTCAGTATGTATTTAAAATGCATGATGTGCTCTCTTACCACAATGGAAAATTAGAACAGCTTTTTCTAATTTGAAGTACTCAGTTATCCTTTATATGGGATTTAAAATATACATTCTTAATTCAAGTTTTTGAATTCATACTAGGCAGACCTTTGAATTCTAACAGATTCAGCATGTATCCTCCTACTTCAGAAAATCAAACCAAAATTAAAATCTGGTGATAAAAGTGTGCTTGGGTTTCCCATTCATTGAAGCACTTTTATTGCGTCCAGTTACTCACAAAAGCAGGGATTCATCAACAAATTATGTCAGAATATACTATGTCCTGCAAACTTCTTTGAACATTACAGTTTTGGATCTGAAGGTTTCAATTTCCAAATAGTGTTTTGTACTTTGTAGACATGATTTGTAAACAAACTATTTGCTATTTCCTCAACTGAAAGAAGCTTTTTTATCTCATTTGGCTTCTCCTTTTGAAGTTGTACTTAAAAACTGTGTTTAAATTATACTGTAACTGCTTCTGTTTCATCATCAAGCAATTAAAGAAATATGCTGTGTATATCACTGATCTTTTCTTAGAGGACTGAATCCTTTTTCTTGTATGGCTTATTTTGGGTGCTTTTCCTGGTAGGTTATTTCATTATTCGACCACTAGTCTGAAATAAACCCAGTGTCTGGAGGAAAGGAGGTGCAGGGAGGGTAGAATGGGGAATCCACAACCAGAACCAAAGAATGTTGTAGCATTAAATTAATTCTTAAGCCCATGTTTGGTCTTAAGGCTGCCTTGTCCCCTCTGTAGACAGCATTTGTCAAAGATTATTATATATTATGGTTAGAGGCAGCTGCTTGGATCAAGGCTGGGATTGCCACATATCAATGTTACTTACGACTCCTTTAGAAGCCCCAGTTGTAAGTGATTTTAATATTAAACCTTTTTGGACCTCTAATTATCTCATTAGTTAACTTAAGCTGCTGGGTATTTGGCCTCACTTTCACAGCATGCTTTCTTGACTCTGTGTGTGCTTGAGGATATATTACAGAGAGCAATTAATGCTTAATGAAATTTGTGCAGTTACAGATTTATTTTTCTTTTCCCACTCCTCCCTGGCCCCTTCATATTTGCTTATACCAAGCATATTGAAATCTTTTCATTTTAAAGGGTAACACATGTTTCTGAAGGCTGAAATTTCATAATCTCCAGATTTTCTACTGAATTGAATTAAAAAGTAAGGTGGAACACATTGCATATTAAAACATTACAGGTTTTTGTCACTTCTGGATTTAGTCCCAGTGACATTTCAGAAAGTAAGGATGCTATTTAAGTGTCATGACATAATTGCAGAATAATGACTTAGTATTGAGGGGTTTTTGGGGAAAAGCTGACACTGTTACGAGCGCATTGTTCTTGTACTGTAGAAGAAATTAAACTATGTAAAAGTGAAGTTGGGAATACTGCAGCTCTGTGTTGTAGGTGAGAAACGACTTGGGAGAAAGGTGCCTTTTCTATAGAAATGCTCTGTAAAATGAGCTTTGTTGCAAGAGAGTTCTATGTTTAAAAACTTAATCCAAAGGAAAAATGAAATTGTGCTACAAAACACAGTAATAAATGACAGTGTTCTGACTTGGGGAGAGTGGCAGGGTGATGTGGTCAATCTAGTTTTAAGAAACCACATACATAACATTGCTGTCCCGTTCATGCCTGCACATCTGCCCACTGGTTTTAGCGAATTTAGTAAAAGGTACATGACCCTACATTCTACTTGCATCCTTAGACCATTAAAGATCCGTACTCCAGAGTATTTGCAGTCTTAACTAGCGACCAGGTATTAAATGTGAGACAGTTACCACTGAAGGAGAAGTTTGTGCAGTTTTGGCCCTGATATGAAAGGTTGACTCTGGCAGCTGCTTTACTTATTGTCTCTTGTGTGTATTCTGGACTTCTGTTGCTTTTGTTTCAAAAAGCATAATGAAGCTTTATAAAAATCCCCACACATTAGCTGAAGTATATTTTGCCTGAGCTGATTTGTTTGAAAATCTAAGAAATCCATCTCTTTATCTTGAGGAATCATGAGATTTGTATACTGGGCTAAGAATTACGAGTTTTATTTACTGCTTGCAATTGGATTTTTAAAGGGTAGCATGAAAAAGGCAAAACATTTTCCCAGTATGTTGGGAACAAATTTGCTTCCACCATTTTTTGCCTTGATAAAAATGCAGCTGCATTGCATTTTTCAGACCTGCTCAGCTTCCTTGATTTTTAATTTAAAAAAAATTCTTAAGTTGTATTCCAAGGCAACACCTAGTGTGAAACTGGTTGGCTTAGCATAAAATTACCTGGTGGTGGTACATCATGTCTTGGATAAAGGGCAAGGCATGTGCTGTACGTAGCATGTTAACACTTTGGAATGGGACTAGATGAAAACAGTTTTTGAGTGAACTGTTTAGTCACTGTCATGAGCCCTAATTTTCTGGCTTGAAACATCTTCATAAACTGTTGAATGATGTGGGAAGATTTATTTGCCTGGTGAAATTGCTTGCAAAAAAAAGAGAGAGACAAAAAGGCTAGTATGTTGTGGTCCACATGTTAAGCTTATTGAAGTCAAAATCAACCTGCTTTGTTCTTTTACTGCTGTATGATGTTTTCTTGCTTGTAAAGGATACTCATTAAAAAAAATCTGGGGATCCCGTCTGTTCAAAAGCTCACAAGGGTGTTCTTGTTTTACTCATTTTTAAAACAAGTCAGTTTATCTTTAATGGTTTTGGTTAAATATTTTAAGATTTGAAGTAATTATGCTACAGAGATTTTTCTGCAAGTGTTATTTTTAAAATTCTAGAGTGGGTTTTCATGTTGTATTATTCCCAAGGTTAAAAGCAGTACATGGCTCTTGCTAGAAGGCTCTGTATATAAGCAGTTAAACTAACAGCTCAAGACACAGCAAGTGATTTTATATTCTGTGACTGTTTCTGGATCCTTGGTTATATCAAGAAGGTAAAAACATAAGCGCTTATTTTGGGAAAAATGTGGTTTTTCTCTGGCTGATTAATTTTGGGTGTTTGGTGGTGGGTTTGTTATTCTTGTTTTGTTGGTTGGTTGGTTTTTTCTTTTTTTTTTTCTTTTTTTTTCCTGCCTGTCTGATGCTTTGTTTCAGGTAACTCAAGCAGTATTTTTGTATGTGTGCCCTGGTAAACTGATCATGAAGGTAGCAACTCAAAGGAAAATAAAGTTAATATTATCAGAGATCCTATTTAATGTAACTGTATTAATTGCTTAAAAGTGGTTTCTGTAGCTTGCCTTTCATCTTACTTGTTTTCATCATACTCCTGTTTTTCAGTATAAAATGGAATAAAGATGATCCCTCTGTTTTTGAGAAACAAAGTTGGTTTGTGTGGGTTTTTTTTTTATGGATATGGAATTTTTGATTTCTTTCAGTGAAGAGCAGCTTCTGCTGACTGGTTTCAGGTTATGCCTCCCACCAGTTTGTTGTAACCAGTCACTAATCTCCTGTTGTATCTGTTGGCACTATATGTGATTGTGGGGAGACTGTGGGACAGCATTGAGGCATCCTAAAAAAGGTTTAGGAATGGAATTCCCCAATTTAGTGTTGCCATTGGAAAACTCCAAACCATGTGCTGCTCACTTACTTCCCTGCCCCCAACCCCTTCCGCTTTGGTAGACTAGAGAGGAGAATTGGAAGCACAAAAGGTAGAGTTTGTGTGTTGAGATAAGAGCAATTTACTGGAAATAGCAATAAAATAATAAAATGAGCAACAATAATTATAACAGTGTACAAGGGAGGTGAACGATTCACATGTGAGTGCTCCCTACATGGAGCCTGGTGAATACCTGACTGCACCACAGCACTACATGATACAGAAGGGACTCCTTCCCCTAACCCCAGAAAATGATGGGAGGTGGTATAGAATAATCTTTGCCTCCTGGCCATTCCCCCTCTTGGCTACTGTAAAAATTAACCCTGTTCTTGCTGGAACCAGGACCTTATCCTACCCTTAGTCTATACCATTTATGTCATGGCCAAATCCTACACCTACCAGCTATATATGTACACATATCTATACAAGCATAGGTATCATTTCAATAGTCAATGGCTGTCCCTCCAAGATGTCTGTTGAGTTAATTTGGTCTGTGACTTTGGGCTCTATACATCCTAGATGTCTTCCAGGGCAGGAAGACTATTGTGCTTCCAGGTGATTGCAAACTACATCAGGAGCTTGTAACTGGTATATATGGAGCAGACTCGGTGCCCATGGTAGTTATGACATACAGTGGCAATACCATTCAGCCACCTGGATTATAAACCACCATTACAAACTGTTCTCATTCAAAAATTAAATCCCTTTAAGGTACACATTGTGTTTCCCCATCCGTGTTACCCGCCAACTGCACCCAGGTCCTCAAACAAAAACAGTCCCTTGGATGGGTTTGCCTTTGCCTACGTGGGGCTAATCCAAACTGATATTCCTCAAATGCACCATGGAGACTTTATCCCCTTCTATGGTATGTGGGGTTTTGAGTGGGTGGGACCAGCTCGATTGGTGGAGCCTCTGGTGTTAACTAAATCAGGCAGCCTTTGCTAAGTGTAGATTCTGGTGTTTGAAGGCCCCATCACCCACTGCTTTTTAACAGTCCATTGTACTGTTCAGTTTTTCCAGAGACTGGTGCATGATAGGGAATAGGGTGCACTCACTGAGCCCAGGTGTCTGAGAGACCATTTTTGAAGTGAGTCCTGTTGTCCGATGCAGTTCTCTCAGGGGTGCTGTGTTGCCACAGGATGTGCTTTTCAAGGCCCAAAATGGTGTTACGGGCTGTAGCATGAGGAGCAGGGTATGTATCCAGCCATCCTGGGGTTGTTTCCAGCGTTGTAAGCATGTAGCAGGTGCCTTGGTGGGTTTTCAGCAGTGTGATGTAGTCAATCTGCAGGGCCTCCCCATATTTATATTTCAGCCATAGGCTGCTATACCACAGAGGCCTTACCTGCTTGGCCTGCTTGATCGCAGCCCATATTTCCACACTTATGGATAACCTGGGAGATAGTGTCCATGGTTAAGTCCACCCCTTGATCACAAGCCCATCTGTGTGTTACATTGCTTCTCTGATGACATAAGGCATGATGGGCCCATGGAGCCAGAAATTATTCACCTTTGTGTAGCCAGTCCAGACCCACTTGAGACACTTTAATCTTGGCAGCTGGATCCACCTGTTCATTGTTGCAGTGTTCTTCGGTAGCTGGCTCTTGGGTACATGTGTATCTACGTGACATACTTTTATGGCCAACTTTTCTACCTAGGCAGTGATGTCTTGCCACATTTCAGCAGCCCAGATGGCTTTCCCTCTGTGGTGCCAATTGACCTTTTTCCATTGGTCCAGCCACCCCCAGATCATTTACCACCATCTGTGAGTCAGTCTAGAGGTAGAGTGCTGGCCATTTCTTTTTCAGTGATATCGAAAGCCAGCTGGATGGCTTCCAGCTCTGCACCCTGACTTAATCCACCGTGTTCCTCAATAACTTCTGCAGCTTGTTGTGTGGGACTTCATATGGCAGCTTTCCATTTTCAATGTGTGGCAGGAACTCTCAGAGAAGAGAGTTTGTTGCTTTTCATTTTCTGATAGTTGATTATTAAGTTAGGGTGCAGAGCTGGAAGCCATCCAGCTTTCAGCTCTGCAANATGTGTTACCTTCTCCTTTGATGATGATAGTCTGAAATTTTTGCCTTTGTGCCAGTTTGTGTGCTGACTTCCAAGATCCCTGGGTGATTGGGGTTTCCTATTTGAGCTTGCTGTGTGATTAGCACAACCTGCCTACTCCATGTAGTGTCAGTGGAGTGATGTGTGGCAGGGAGTTTCCCTCAGAACATCCCAGCCAGGTATTGGCAGTCGGGGTGCCAGGAGAAGCTGTGCTTCAGTGCTAGTCACTTCTGAGACAGCTCACACTCCTTCATAAGCTGCTGGTATCTCAGTTAGGGTATAACAGGCCTGGGATCCTTTGCCTTCCCGACAGCAGAAATCATGGGGTTATGCTTGAGTCTCCCTGGATGCTTTTTGCCAGAGACTCCAGGAAGGACTTTTCTCCCTGGTTAGAGTGTAAAGCATATTTTTCACATCTTGTCCTTTCCTGACTGATTCAAAGGCTACTGCATGAACAGTCTTCTGTTTAATTTGTTCAAAAGTTTGTCATTGTTCAGGACCCCACTTGAAATCATTCTTTTTCTGGTTCACTTGATTGAGAAGGTTTACAGTCTGACTGTAATCTGGAATATGCATCCTCCAAAAACCCACAGCACCTAGGAAAGCTTGTGTTACCTTCTTGCTGCTTGGTGGGGACATGGCAGCTATTTTATTGATCACATCCATTGGGATCTGACAATGTCCATCTTACTGTTTTACTGTTAAAAATTACTTTCCCAGATGCTTCAGTTATAGGATTATTTGATAGTTCAAGTATGTAACTGGTACTTGAAAAGCTGTGTGGAAATTCTCTTACTGAAGTTTTTTGGTGTTGTAGAGGCTTGAGTAACTTTCTTGCACGACAGAACAGTTAGCTTGGTTTTCATCCCGAAACAAAGTTGGAAAGTTTTGCAGGGTATATGTCTTTAATAAAATTAAAGAGAAACAAAATCACAGAATAGCAACTTTGTCAGATGTCAAAGCAAAGCTTCGTGACTTTTAAATATTCTTATTAGAACAGCTAGGTTCTGCTATAATGGGAATTCCACCTGTACAGTTTTCCTATTTGTTTGCTATTTTTAGGGTATTGGCACATTTTTATAAAAGACAATTCTGCCATTAGATTTTTTGCAAACCTAAAGTTATAATTATTTTCATTTTTCAGTAACATAAAGTAAAATTACATAATTTTTTCTTCAAACATATGTTTGCAGAGCATTATTAGCCTGAAATGATATGTAAATTATGATAGCATGGAGGGAAAATGTACCACTGTGTAGGAGTGAATTCGAACTGGAGATACTCGGGACATTTCTGACTATGAGTCATTATTTCTTTGTCTGGTTTGGAGAACTTAGACTGTGGCTTTTGTACCTTTGATCATGTCTATCTTGTAAGTGCAAACATTTGAATAGAAAATTCGGTTACTAGCTAGATAGTAATTTTCTGTTCTTCAGTACTAAGTTTGAGCTAATTGAAGTAGTGATGTCAGCTCCATGTCCACAGATCATGCAAGGCTGATGCTTTTGAGCTCTTTGCTCCTATTTTAGAACCTTTAAAAAGAAGAATGCACTTAGGAGGCTGAGTATCTGTAGTCAATGTGCAGGTTGTGTTAAGCAACAGAAGTTGGGTTTTCATTTTCAGCAGTAGATGTTCTGTTGTATGGCTTCTTTTCCCTCTCCTTCATTTCAGTTTATGCTGTAAAGGTGTGGTTAACTGTATTTCTCTCCCCTTCATCCTTTCAGCTCCAAACAAGCCCTTTGTAACCTCTTTTCCCCACTTCATTTTCTTTTGTTTTGTCTTTTTTGATCTCCACTGAATTAAACACTGCTGTTGTTTACAAAGTCCTGTGCTGCTGAAGAATTGAAGATGGCTTTTGCTCTGCTAGTCATTGCTAAAGAACCATTTGTACTGAGTTGAGAGTGGTCTGATGGTTACATGCTGTGAAGTTATGCAAAACTTTTTGTCTCTGATATGAGCAGTAAAATGTTACTTGATCCACAGCTGGGTTTTTAAAATGTTACACTATTTTAATATGGAAGGCTTCTTGTTGCTTTATGTGAAAGTGATCACATTCAGGGCTTTAGCTGAAATTGAAGCAGTCACCTCAGAATACTTCCTTTAAAAACAGGCAACGTAACTATTGCTGCAATGAGATAATCTAATACAGGCCTTACATCAATGTGATTGCAATGTGCAGACTGTGCTGGGGTGATTTTATGCT
>VYZT01031371.1:2846-16837 GCA_013400735.1 Pomatostomus ruficeps
AATGTCAAAGGAAAAGAGATCGAAATACTGGCTTAATTTTGCTCATAGGGATCTTGAGAAGATTATGGGAGAAACAGAGGAAGAAAAAACAGGGGTTTAGCAATTGCCCATGGACAGACAGCACAAAGGAAAAGAGGTCATGGAATTAATGAACTCTCTTGGGGACTTAAGTCAACATACTTGATCAAATACCATGATTGCATGACACTCCCCCCTCCACCCCCCACTGTTAATGGGGAGTTGAAAATTCTGGAAAATGAATTTACTATAATTCCATAACTACTGAAATATCTGACCTTGCTAAAACAAGCAATCAAACCAAGCAGCCAATCCACCAGACTTAGCTGGTCATCATCAACTGATGATCGGTAACGCTGAAACGCATTTATGTTCCTAATGATGACAATGATTCTTGTCATTCAAGAATTTGGAATTGACATACGTGTACTTACTGAATGCTACCAGATTCAGTAGTGCCTAAAAACGTTAAGCACGTAGTTATTCTCTTCATTGAATCAGCACCTTACATAACAAGTTTATTTTTATCAGGTGCATATCAAAGAGTACAATCTTCAAGACAACTTTGAATTTGAACGCTGACAGCCTGGCTTCCCTGACTTGAAAATTTCCAGACTTTGTGATTTATTTATAGAAAAATTACAAAGATAGGTATATCCTCTATTTGATTAAATGGAATTAATTAGGCAATAGAATAATACTTGTTCTAATTTTGTGTCACAATAGACTGTGCTAAAATGAGAGATTATTTTTCTCTTACGTATTAATTTGCATTGCTTGTACATGGACTTGTCTGATACAGACAATATTTTGTAAAGGCAAAAGAACTGGGAGACAAGCTTCAAGTGAATAAAAGTGAGTTCTGTTTCATGATTTTTTGGTGTAATTATCAATAAATGCAAATTTCATGCCTGAATTTTCTTATTACCAGACAAAGTTTTAATTACTTTTAGGCGTCACTGTCTACCCAAATATGACTGATTTGTCAAAAGATAAAATTGAGAAATTGAGATTTAGTAATCAGCAATATGGAACATGGGTAGTTTACTGTTGCTTGTCAACAAAGCTGCCAATTTAGATTACCAGTTTAATGAAGCACTGTTTCCCATGCTGCATGTGCAGAGCTAAACAGGGACCTGCTGTCTGCTTTGGGCCTTCCTGCCTGAGGAAATGAAGCTTACTTGGTCCAGCCGTATGTTTATGGGGCTGCTCTCCAAATCGGAAAGTTTTCAACAAGCTTCATACAAGTTCTTGACCAGGTGGAGGAGGAAGCTCTTGTCAACCTCCATCAATGACGGAAAGGCTGAAACACTCATGTAGCTGCACTTGTGGTGTAACTGCAGAATTCAGGACAGAAGGGACCCCTGAGGAGCAAAGATGTCAACTCCTGCTTCCAGAAAGGTCTTCTAGACGAGGTAGCCCAGGGGTGTGTATAGCTCAGTTTTGAGCATCATCTTGGACAAAGATTCAAAAACCTCTCTGGGAATCTGTTTGAGTCTCTGATCATGGTGAAAAATAAAATACATTTCTTTATATCTAAACACATTGCAACTTATATCCATTTCCCCTTATCCTACCATTGTACACCTTAGACTGGAAAACTTGGCTCTACCATCTCTGTGCTTCCCATTAGGTTTTTCTCATCATTTGGGAAAAATCCACATTTTCCAGTAGCAGCCATAATAGAAACAACTTTCTGAGACAAAACTGATTTTAAAAAAGGTAAAATAACCATATATCTCTCTGAAAATTATGACATCTGAGGTAACAAAAAGGAACACTATATCAGGTTTACTTCATTTCAACTCAAGGCCATGGTTTGGTAAAAAAAGTCTCTCCATCTCTTGAAAGTTCAGTATAACTATACTATATAGAATGAAAGTCTTATTCCCTTGAAATTGGAAAAAATGAAAACAAAGCAATATTTTAAATTTGGGGTTCTTTTCTTTTAAAGGATTTTGAAAATGTGTGTCACTTTTACAGAACTGTGTTCCCAAGGGCAACAAAGTGTCAGTTTGTAAGTACCTGTGTATTAAAAGATTTTTCAGTGGCAAGCAGCTTCTTGACAGACAAAGGCATAAAGATAAATGACTGGAGACTGAAGCTAAGCAAAGTCTGACTGGAAATATTTTCAGAGTGAGTGCAATTAATCAGTGAAACACCTCACTTAAGGGTATGCTGGATTCTCTGTAGAACATTTTAAATCAAAAATGGATGTCTTTTATAAAGATTCAGTCTAGCTCAACCATAAATTACTATGCTGTACAAAGACAGCTGAAAAGTAGCTGAAAAATTGCGGCCAGAGTTTTAATTGCATGTCAAACTAAATGCTGTAGTTGCCCCTTCTGACCTAAAGATTTTGGACTCTGCAAATAAATGAGTTTCAATTTCTAGAAAACAGAAGTTTCAATAAAAGTTTTTAAGGCCCAGAGTAAGAATGTGGAAAGCTTTGGATACACAAAGGGATAAGCTCCGTGTGATTACTCCATCCATAGGATCTCCTGTCTTAGCTCTGTGAATACTTGGAATCCTGGTTACGAGAGGACTTCTTGCATTTCTAAAATACAGGAGCAAAAAACCAAGAAACCCAACAGCTATTCAGGAACAATATTTACCAGGCACAGGTGATGGCAGAAGGCATCATCCTTTCAGCCCTCCAACACCTCCTTTGGTAAGAGCCAAAGCATGGTAAGTGGGGACAACAGTAGGATGTACTTCAAAACCACACTCCAGATCAGAAATAAAATGCTGCTGTAGGTATTGTCTTAGATTCCTGGCCAGCTGGGACCAGATGCAGACAGAAAGCACAAGGGCAATTTTCCTGAAAGGGCACCTCCATGTCTTCACAGCTGCAGAAGAATCTGTTACACATCTGATGCCTTAGGGCATGGAGACAAGCTTTTCTTCACAATACAAAAGCTAAAAAATACTAATGATGGAAACAGAGCCTATCTTTTTATATTATTTAAGGCACTGGTGTGCAAACATTTAATAAGATTATTTCCGTTTTAATTTAAGAACAAAGTAAAAAAATACATTTATATAATTCCTTCTTTTCCCTGCAAGGTATTGTTCTTGGGAATACTATTTCCTTCCTATCTTTGCCCAGAAAACATCTTTACATGGACACATTTCCCAGTTACAAATAAAAAATATTCTTTTCGTTGAAAAAGTCAAATATTTTTTCTTTACTGGAAGACATTTGCCTGCCTCTAGACTAAACTCAAAAATGAGGACAGTAATTCGATTTCTTCATTGTGGATTTCCAGCAAGAAAAAAATTCTATCAAATTATTAAAATATCTCAGCAAAGAACTTATTAATCATGGTTGTTCTTTTTTTTCTTCTGCAATTACTTTATCTTGTGTACAATTGTACAATGAACTGTTAATTATCACTACAATGATGCTTCAAGCAATTTCCAGAAGAATAATTTCCTTCTAATACTTTTTCCTTAATTTAAGCCAATAAGTAGCTTTCTTCATTATCCAAAACAGGTTTTCTGATTTTTTTGTAACATGTCATTTTCCATGTTTTCATACTATAAATGATAACACTTTAGTTTTCTTCTAAGCACATCTGTGTTCAGATAACTTGCAGATGAGACTGGACTGAATAATTTTGAGGATCTGGAGCGACATTATATGCGTGACATGCTGAAGTACTGCCCTGAATTGCATTTTCTTTAACCTACAGTTTAGTTTTGGAAAAATATTTGCTCTTGACCAGCTAGCAAAGTAGAATGGAAGGAAAACTTTCATAACTTGTTATATTAAATATATCTGCTGTTAAAAATGTATATCTTACTTCTAGCCTTATTTCCCCTTATTTCAAAGCTTCCGCTTAGAATTATTCCTGATATGGAAGTGGTCAAAAGTTTTTATATATTTCAGATGACAAAATTTCACCATCATTCGTCTGAGGGTTTGGACAGAATTCATAGAATATCTCATTATTAAAAGACCTTTTTACTGCATTTTAGATATTTGCATAGCTGTTCTGTGAAAATTTTGGATATGGGCACCAGGGATAGACACAGAATTTCTTCTAAAAATTCCCCTATTTGTCTGTCTGCCCATCCAAGAATGCTGTTTTGTTGAGTGTGGCATCACACCGTGATGACAGACCAATTACCTACCAAGATTGTTTGGGGATTTTTTAAGGAACACTGCTTTCCAGAAAAGAAATATTCCAGAAGAGAGGAATACAAAACCTATACAGACATGCTGTTCTCTTACTAATCGAGATCACTCTGTGCTAGTGACGGTTTTGTTACTTATAATTCCCTAACCTCTGCAAGGCAAATACCTCTATTATTTAGAAACTAACTCAATTTATAGACATATGGGGTTTTTCCTCAACAGAAACTTTAAATTCCAAGCAAGAGGGATTTGGCAGGAGGTAATTTTTCATAAATCCACATGCATCATTTTTCCCTTACTGTCTGCTCAGTACAAGTCAAAAATCTGTAGGATGTGTTCCATTTTGTAGGACTGACTTTAGCCTGTATTGGCTCAAACTACCCTTTACAGTCTTTTAACATAAAGTGCAGTGTTTCTTTGAAGTTCTTTGGTGGCCCAAGATGATAGCATTCATGACAAACACTCACAAGGTCCTTTGATCAGTTTGTCAGAAAATGTAAATAGAGATTTATTTAGAACAACTCGCTCTAAAATACCTAACCATTATTCTCACAGATTATTGCAGAAAAACTTATAGCATTTGTGTTGTCATTTGTTTCCCCAAAACAGACTTAGAAAGTACAACAATATTAAAGCAACACTTCTGTTTACACATTGTTACTAACAGTACTACACTTAACTGATATCCTTGTCAGATTTCTTTAGTTCCTGATTTAAACATGTCTTATTGCTGTTCTCCTTTGCCTTCCTAGAATCACAGAATATTTTAGGTGAGGAGAGAATTCCAGAGGTTGCCTAGAACAACAGTCCTTTTTTCTTTGTTGCTGTTGTTTGAGAAGTTGCTATTTCTACCATATTTCATCCAGACTGAAATCCTCTATCATGTACCTTCATTTTCCCCTGCATAGATCATAACTACATCCTGACTTCTGCATTTTTGTTTTCTACCATGATCTAGTAGACTTTTACAAGTATCATGTAATAACTTCACACTGATTACATGCTTCATACTTCTTTAATCTGACAGTAATCCCTCAAATATTCATTTTCTTTCAAGAGGTCACTGATATCGTAACAAGAAATGCAATTTTTGAGTGCTCCCTCTTGAGTTTTGTCCACTTAATCTTTCTTAAAGAGGCTATGACTGTAGAATTTAACACTCCAATCATGTCAATCTTTCCAACAGGATTCGCTAACATATAAAATTTAATTTATATTTATAGATGAGGAATTATAGTTATTTTCCTTTCAAACTCAAGTGTAACCAAGTAAAGTATGTTTTGACCCTATGCAAAATACAATTTTGCATTAAAATAGATAGGCTTTCTCTCTTCCCTATATTCCTTTTCTATTTTCAGTGCAGTGAGCTTCTGACAATCTTTGATGTTTCCATCCTTGTTGTAGTGGGGAGAAAACCATACAATTTATTCCGTCTCTGCTCAGGACAGAAAGCAGACACTGTTCCAATACCCTATCCATGTATATTTCTGCCTGTTCTCTTTTGATTTTTGGGCTTGACAAGATTTTTTGAAAGGTCTTTTAAATTTTACTGACTGTCATATTTTTTGATTGCTGGAGCTACTTGGTAAATTAAAATTAGGCCCAAGAACTTTGCTTTTAGAACAGTAGCTTTAACACTTTACTAACCACTAGACATGATTATGGCAAGACAAAGCACCTTGCAAAGAACTATTCTATTATCTAGAAATACATGAAGCTAAAATGAAAAGTTTCAATACTCTCGTAATTGCCAAGAATGCCAGCTTTTTTAGAATTATAATGCATGAGAGATAAACTATCCTCAGTATTTTAAAACGTAACAGGAACCACCACAGTTCAGCAATTTCAGAATCACAGAAAAACAAATAGTCCAACTTCCTGCTCAGAGGAGGGTCAGTAAATGCTATTTGTGCTATTAAGAATTTGGTTTTTTAGAAATACATATCTATGCATCAAGTCATATTCAATTCAATATTCAGAGGGTATAGCACTCTGTTTCATTCTTATTGCTTTAAAAGCCTGAAGGAGGATTTGGGGAAAAAAGCCCTGAACCAGTAACAATAAGTGCAAACTGAATTAAACAGGATTAAAATAAAATCTGCTCATCACTTCCAGTTGATAAGGGAACATATAGAGATTTCAATCTATCAGTGGAATTTCACTGCTATTCCTTCAGGTTTTTCAGTCTACGTTAAAAAAAAAAAAACAAAAAAACCAAAATAAAGGCTGTGGGTTACCTTCACAAAATCACAGAACAGCTAAGGCAGGAAGCCAGGATGGGACTTGGTCTAGTCTGACCTCCTTCAGGAGGTCTGCTTGTGCATGTTTCTCAAGGCCCTGTCCAGTCACATTTGTGACTATCTCCAGGAATGGACTTTCTACAATTTCTTTAGACTTGGTCACCCCTACAACGACATGGAATTTCCTGCATTTCAGTTTGTGCCCATTTCCTCCTGTCCTTTCACTGGGCACCACTGAGAGAACTCCAGCTCTGCCTTCTTCACCTCCTTCATCAGCTATTTATACACATTGACATGATTCTCCCAAACCTTCTCTTCTCCAGGCTAAACAGTCCCAGCTCCCTCAGCCTCTCTTCATATGGCAGACACCCCAATCCATTAACCATCTCCACGGGCCTCCATTAGATTCTTATCAACACGTCCATGTCTCTCTTGTACCAAGGACCCAGACCTGGACACCATTCCAGATGTGTCTAGGAGAGGGGATGGATCCCCTCCCTCAGACTCAACCTGCTGGTTACAGTCTGCCCAAAGCAGTGAGGCCAAGGCTACCAAGTATGTCCAAGAATGGGGACTCCACACCATCCCTGGCGAACCTGCTTCCATGTTTGACCCGTCTCACATTAAACAAAACTTTCTGCCTTTCTACTCAGAACACCCTGTGCTCTAATGTTAAAGCACCCCAACAAGGAAACATATTTATGCGAAAACCAGAGAACACACCAAAATGGGACCGCTTGTGCACTGCAAATAGAGGTTACGCTTCCATGGCTCTGAGTAATTCAAGTATAGTTCTAAAGAAAAATTAGCGTAGGGTCAAATAGAGATAAGACATCAACGTATAAAATTTGTAACCTCCAACAGTACTAAGGTATGTCTCCCTGAGAGCAGAACATTTCAAAACTGGTTTACACAGAAAATTATTAAGAATTTATGTCTTCATCCAAGAAAAAATTATATAGACTAATAAAAACACAGAATTAAAAATGCTGACAGATATGAGATTTTAATTTTGAGAATTTAATCAAATTATACCTGTTCCAATGAAAGCTTCAGTATTTTTAGCTCTGAGCTGCATGTTCTATCATATTTTCATAGTACAGAATTTTATACTTTTTATGATCAAAATAAAAATAGAGACACTGCCATAGAAAAATAAATCTGGAAGTTCATAATTAATTAGGCATGATTAAAGTAGTGAATAATTAAAGTAGGATCTAGGAATCACCACACACAGACAAGTATCTTCAAAATGAAAATACTTAGTTTTTCAATTTGCTTGAAGAAAGCTTATAAAATATTAAAATTAAATTAATTTTTATTAATGTCTGTGTTTTGAAAAAAATATAGAGCATATATTTCTAGAATGTGTACAGAATCAAAAGAGCTAGAAGATGAAAATTTTTGGTACCTCTGGAGTACTTTCATATATTCTGTTGTGATTCCTGATTCCCTTAGGCTCAGCTTTTGGTAAAATAAGGAACGGTGTGATCTGTGCGTTAAAGTGGTAAAGAATCACTATAGTGATTCTTGGGATTTGTTCTAAAAAACTTGCCAAGAAATTCTGAAAATTGAGTGTAATCAATATCTAAATTGTATAGTATTCCTCCCCTTTAAGGACTTTCCAAAAGTTATCTAACTGTTTAAAGAAAAACTGAAAATTTCTCATACTACCTGAAAAACCCATTGCAGTCATTTGTTCCGGTAAGACAGATCATTTGAGTGCCCTATCCTGAATTGACTCCAAAGGACTGACATTATTCTACATGAACGTAAGTTCAGACATACCAAATGTCACATTCTAAATTTCATAAAAATTAATGCTGACAAGATCAGTCATACACTCTGTAAGCAGAAACAGAGATGGATTATTCCTCTATACATACCTAGAATGTTTGAAAATGACCCCTAAACTACAATCAATAGACCAGCTGTGTTCTGTTCCTGTCCTCACTATATGTTTATGTTGTACAAGGTAACTTCAGGTAATCTAGTGAATACAAACTCAGCTATGGGTGAAATTAAATATCCCTGTACCTACAAGATAAATACTGCCGAACTCAGCCTCTGAGAGCCGGGTCCCAGAAGAGTACCTTGGACTCTGTGCTTATTTAGCTTGCTTATTAACATGAACCAGTGTTGTGGTTTTAGTAGTGGGGACAGGGCCATAAAGATGGCTCCTGTGAGAAGCTTCTGGAATTCTTCACCATTTCCAGCAGAGCCAATCTCTGATGGCTCTGAAGATGATGGACATGCCACTGGCCATGTTTGGGCCAATTAGAAAGGCTGGTTACGCTTCTGTGATGACATATTTAAGGAAAAATCAAAATAAAATGTGCACGCAGCTGCCTTTAGTTAGAGAAGGAGGAGGATGTGAGAACATGTGAGGGAAAACAACATGGAGACACCAAGGTCAGTGGAGAAGGAGGGGGAGGAGGTGCCCCAGGCTCTGAAACTGCAATTCCTCTGCAGGCTGTGGTGAGCCCATGGTGAGGCGGGGTGTCCCCCCTGCAGTCCATGGGGTCCATGAGGGATGCAGAGCCACCCGCAGCCCGTGGGTGAGATGCCAGCATTGGAGCGGGAGATGTCGGAAGCTGCAGCAGCCATGGANCCCCACAGCAAAAGCAGAGGAAAAAAACTCCTGTACCTAAGCAGGGGAAGAAGATCTTGGAAATAGACTGACCTGAACCCCCACACCCTGCCCCCTTCACGTGTTGGTGGGAGGGAGGGAGGGGTGGGGAGGGAAAAGAACAGTGTCCCTTAAAGGTTTATTTTATTTCTCATATCCTCCTTCTAACTCAGGTAGTAATAAATTGCACTTTGCAACTTAAGCTGAGCCTGGTTTGTCCTTGGAGTGTTTTCTCCCAGTTCTTTATCTCAACTCATGGACCTTTGGGTTAATTCCCTGGGGTTTTTTCCCCCCTTCTTCCCTCCTCTGCCCAGCTGTGGTAAGGGAGGGAACGAGTGAGTGGCTGCTGTGGGTGCCTGGCACTTAGCCAGGGTCAAACCACAACAACTAGAAACTATGGTGGTGTAGAGAACAAGTAATATACTAAACAGGGCATATTTAGCACATTTAGAGTGCTTGGGGTAATGGGGAGTGCCAAATCTCTTGCTCTGCAGAGACCAACCACATCCTTCAAGGCGGCAGATCCCTACACACATCTATGCAGACTACAGGCTGAAGAAAAGCACTGGTAATTGTCCTGCCAAAGCAGCTGGCTATCATTCATTATTTTTATCGAGACACATTGGCTGCCAGAATGCAGGAGCGCTCATATTTTAGAGTCAGTGTAAGTCTTGTCCAGAAGGAAGGAAACATACATCACAGAACCACAGTGTTGGAAGGGACCCATGACAATCATCGAGTCCAACTCTTGGCCCTGCACAGAATCCTCCCCAAGAGTCACATCTTGTGTCTGAGAATCTTGTCCAAGTAATTCTCAGGTTGATGCACTGGGAATTTTTTTATCATCACCCTAAATTCAGGGTGCCAACTATACCTTCTCCTACCTCATGTCAGTGATGCCTCACTGCACAGCAAAATATTGAAAAGTTTTCTGTGACCAGAAAAACAGTGTGTGAGGGACAGTGACTCCATAGCCTAATGGTTATGGCACTCAGAGGTGATTTTGACTGTCTTAGGAGAGAACCGTAAACCTTCAAATTTCTGGGCAACTGTTCTGGCTATTTTATTTTAACAGTAAAACACCAGCTACCTCTTTACTATCTTATCTGCTGGAAACATCTTAAAAGAAAACCAGCGCATTGTGTTAAGGCCTATTTCTGCAACTAAGTGACAATAACCTGCATCAACTAGAAAAAGGCTAAATAAAATGCACAAAAGCAAATTGGTGCATATCCAGCACCTGAAGCCATCTGAAAAAGAAGGGAACTGCCTTATACCTTTAGGCATTCCTAAAATCAGGTAAAATCTCCATGAAGGCGATTTTTGTTTTTCAATTGGTGTGTTGGTCTTCAGTGTGTAGTACTGGCTTAAAACCTCAGTAGAGGCATACAGCTTCCTCTCTGCTGAGCCCATAAAGTTGTTATTACAACTCTGAAGAGATTTCTCCAGATGACAATTAGAGTGCAGAGCAGGAAAAAGGATTTGGTTAATAACTTTTCATTTTGTTCATTACAGCCACTTCCACAGAAGCCGGTTGTGATGTTAAAATTAGAACTGCAGTTTTATGTATGGTGATTCAACACAGTGAGCAGTCACAGTATGATGACAGACACGGCTTCAGAAATACCTGGCAAACACATACTCTGAGAACATCAGTGCTTTTTCAGAGCATTGGAATACAAAGTTAGGCTCTTAAGCTCACTGTACAGCGCACAGGGAGAGCTCAGTGCCTCAGGATGTGATTCAAACGCATCAGGCATGCTAGGCATGGGGGTGCTTAGAGCTAGAGCAATGAGCTATTCCAATGAGCTATTCCAAATCGAGGAGTACATCTGAAATCCCACCCTCCGCAGGGCTTCAGCAGCAAGTTTCATAACTCCATTCTCTTGGGACCAAATAATATTCTGAAAATGTGTACAAGTCATTCTTTTACACTCTTCCATTTTCAGGTAGATTTGAAGGGTGGGTATGCATATTATTCCATATAAATAATGTTTAGAGCACCCAAAGATAACTGGAAATCCATCCATTCTCTTCAGTGACC
Organism: Pomatostomus ruficeps; assembly: GCA_013400735.1. Taxonomy (NCBI): domain Eukaryota; kingdom Metazoa; phylum Chordata; class Aves; order Passeriformes; family Timaliidae; genus Pomatostomus; species Pomatostomus ruficeps. Next base: position 13,919 of record VYZT01031371.1, read on the forward strand.
CAGGTACTCACACAGAGCTTGTCTTTGTATCACCAAAGAAGAAGCTAAAACAGTACCACTTCCAATCCCTAGAAATTAATTTCACGAATGTAAGCACTGAGACAGTTCACTGCACCTTTGATGTTTTGTGGCAAGACAGAATTGCCTCCCTCAAAGGCCAAAAACAAAGGAGGTACAAAACCAGAAATCGTAACATTGGCCACAATAATCTTGATGACAATTCAGAAAAGTGACATTTGTTTTGATTCCTCTCTTGATTTTTTATTTTTTCATAATAACCGTAGAAATTGCAGTCAAAACTCTCGGCAAACTCACAAGCAACATCACCAGGGATAGGATCCCTCCTGACAGAACCCAGCATGGCATGGAGGGAGTTGACTACCAAGAAGAGATGCAGAATGAGAGACATTTACTCTGAAGCAGTGTAGAATCAAGGGCAAAGTCTGATGATAAGTTTATAGGATACTGGGCCTCGAGGTGTCCTTATATAGTGGGGTTACCAAAACTCATTTCATACGTGGGCAAGTCTGAAGCTCTATAGAATTCAAGCGATGCACATTTCATTATTCATCTAGGGAGCTGAGGTAATAATATTACCCTTGCTTTCTGGAAGCATACCTCTTATAAATTCAGCTTTTGGGGAAAACACTCAGGGAGGATTTATGTAGTCTCTGGAGCGGCAGCTAAGACTTCCAAAGTAGCACTCTCAATCACTTATTCTCAGTAAACATTAATGTTGCAGTGTGCTCATTAATTCTTAGATTTACTGCCCAGTGACCTCTTCCCTTTACAACTATGCTAAGAATGTCATATTCTGTGTGAATTCATTTGTGACTGGAGGCACAAGCTGTCCTTCTAAGGCGATTATAATACTACAATAATCTGCCTGTAAAACAGTAGAATATTGGACGACAACATTTAAAGTTTCATTTTCCTTGTTCACATAACCAGTTAGACCATTTAGCTAACTATGAGACTACCCTCTGTTGGTTCATCTGCACTAATAAATGTGGACTTCTGGACATAAAAAGAAATGCCTATTGTTCAAACAAGCAATGTGCAAGCCATGACTAATTGGCAAACACATACTCTGAGAACATCAGTGCTTTTTCAGAGCATTGGAATACAAAGTTAGGTCTTTGAAGAGCCCTTTAAGCCCTCCTAGCACTGCTTCTGGCAATGGGAAATAGAAAAGTTAAGAAGGAGGTTAACAGAAAGGAAAAAACCAAATAATTATTTGTACAAAGATTGTTACTCAGTTCTGTTGTCTTCTGTTTCAATGATTTAATGAAAAAAAAAAAAAAAAAACCCAGCAACTTACCTACATACTTTTTCTTCAAGGAACATTAATTGCAGAATTCTGGATCTCCTATTGTGATCTAACAATTGGACAGTGAATAGGAGACAAGTCAATCCAGTGCAAGCACATTTCTTACGTGGGAAGATTTGTGTTATAATTGAAGATATGCCTCCTGCCACCTTGGGTACAGTCTATGTATAAGATGACTCTATGATTATTATATTTGCAAAAACTGTAGCTTGAGGTCTCAATCAATAAAGGTGACTAGTCAGGGGCAGTGAAACTCAGGGCCCCATAGTTGCATCATTCTGCCCTTTGCTCTATCAAAGTAAAAAGAAAAGAAACCATTGTCTGCATTTTATCTCTTCCTGCTAAGGTAAAACCAGCATAAAGACAGGACTTTATCATATTTTCATACAGACTTTCAAAAGCAAGGACAAAATCACATTGGTCACAAGAGTTTTCACACTGACAGCTCAGAATTCATAATCAACATTAATGTTAATGCCATTAAGCATTGGTAGATTTGGCAAGTGCAGCATTACTGAATTTTAATAGCTAAGACATGAAAATTTGAAGAGACAGAATGGAATTTGCTAGGTAAAAATTACTTCTTAAACTTCTGTCTCTATAGCCAAATTTCTTCCAGGCTGGTCTGATTAGAGTCCCTAATATGTAATTCTGGATTCCTGCATCAAGATCCACAAATAGCACACCGGATTTTTCTGTAAAAATAAACTATTTGTTCTGGCCCTTTCTTCAATTTCAGATTTGCCAGCCAGATTTCTTTTTAATTTCTCACAAGCAAGCAGAATAATATAAAACAGGTGAAGGGTAAAAGAACTGGAGAGCAGAAAGTTACAGGAATAAAATTTGAAAGCAGGCTCCTTATGTAGCACGCGCTTACACGTCAACCATATTTCTAAATGAGAATTAATCCCGATGCAGTGTAGGAGAATGTAACCACATTTATCTGAAACATGCCAGTGCCCCAATAGCAATAGACTGAGCCATTAAAAAAGACTGAGGACAGTTTCAGATAATTCTGAATAGATATATGTGTGTATGGATACATCTATAGGTAGGTACACAATTTTATTATTTAATTTTCACATTGTTGATATGAGCTAAATGTTATACTGATCCATCTCTATTGCTTGATCCATCACTCTGCTTTTCTCAGGAGCATTCTGAGCCTCAAAAAAAGAAGTAGCTAAAATTTGCTTACCAAACGAATTTTTGGACTGATTGTTTAAATTAAGTGAGAGACATGAGAAAAATAATCTCTACAGCACAAGTATGTCTTTATAGTGAAAAACCCCATTATTAGCAAGGATGCATCTGTAGGCCACTTTCCCAGAAGTCATCTTACCCTTGCAGCTACAGATACTCCCAAACAGATTAGTGGATGCAACTTGTGAGTTTGTTTGGAATCACAGAATGGTTTAGTTTGGAATGGACCTTAATAATCATCCAGTTCCAAACCCCCTTTCATAGGCAGGGACACCTTCCACTAGACCAGGTTGCTCAGAGCCCACTCCAGCCTGGCCTTGAACACTTCCAGGGGTGGGGCATCTACAGTATCTCTGGTCAACATGTTCCAGTGCCTCACTACCTTC
>VYZT01031373.1:0-36640 GCA_013400735.1 Pomatostomus ruficeps
GAAATTTTAATTGTTTTAGCACATTGACCTAGTCTACCAATCAAAAGTAACCAACAGACACATAGTTCAAAAGAAGTGTCCTTTTTATATTGTGGGGATCCCAGAACAGTGGCAGAGTTTATTGGAGACTCCCCAGCTCTGCTCTCCTTGAGTTCAGATCCAGAAGGCGGCAGAAATAAGCCACAAGTAAAATCCTGCTTTTCAGAGATGGGCACTGTGCCTCCCAGGAAAGACACAGCCCATGGCATAGCACATTAGGGAAGAGTTCAGGCCTACCTCCATACCTAGTTTAACGCTGGAGATGCATCCACCAGCCCATAATAATTCCTCAGAGGATGAGAAGCTCATCTGCTGTAAACCATGAGGGTTTGGTAATCTAGGATCACAAAGCAACATTCTTTGACTAAGGATCTTGATGGCACTGAGCTGATTATCTAAAAACTTTGAACAGAGAAAAGCATGTGTGCCTCCACAAATGTTAATACACAGACATTTTTAAAATAGTATCCTCCCAAAACAAGCAAAGTAAACCAAGGCTGAAATTCTCACATTTAGTTATTATACTCTCTGATCTGGCTTTAATTTGTTTTCTATTATCCTTGATCTCTAACAACTTGGGTAACCAGCACAGGTAAGCTACACAGTATTGTTATGGTTTGGTAAATGCAGACAGCTTTATATTAGGAATATTGTTCATGTATCTTTTCCAAAGGCTGGCCTTGATTTCTTTGCTGCCCCTAGTCTACTGCAGACTGTCAAGGACTGGCACTTCCCAAAGAGCTGCCATTAAAAGAAAATGTAGCTGCCTCTTCCCCCAGGTTCAATCATGTATCTGAATTTTGCAAAAGCCTATGATGGAAAGAAGAAGTGATGGAAATTGGATTATTTTGTTTTCACTACTCTGATATATCTAGTAATCAGGCATTTTATCAATCCTCCTTGCCAAAACCTATGTACTTAAAGTTTGAAAGTATGTATTATGTAACAAATCACTACGGTTTATTGGGCCATACATCATTTGCCTGGGAGACTACAAGGATGAGAGCATTAATCCTGCTAGGCAGTTGATGGAATCTGTGATAGGTTGATGGCTATGCATGGGCACAAAACCTCAGTTCTCCCACTTGAGCAGTGTGCAGGAAGTCTCCTATTGCTCAAGTTCCTGCCCTGAGATGAAGAGTCCTGGCAGCAAGGGCCTTCAAGGCTGTGCTTCCCCACCGAGGATTTGTCCCCACTGGTCAGTGATGAAATGCAGTGCTGTGCAGCCTGCCACTTCTCGTAAGTCTCAGTGACTTATACTCACAAGGGACACAAATACAAGTTTCTAGTCATAAAGGGACATAATTCTAGCGGCTTTCACAGAGAACTGAACTTTCTTCCAAACAGTAGCAACTACAAGGCAGTAAAATAATGACTCATAGAAGTGTTGCCTTTTTACAGCCACAAGGCTGATAACAGTCCTTAAAAGAGTTCTCGAGATGTGAATGTCAGTCAGTAAGGGAAAATATTCAATTAGATCTTATAAAATCAATTATTTTGTTGGTTTAAAGAACTACTATCAGGGGAAACAAATAGTTCCACTAAATCAGAAGCAGATTTGCATTTAGAATCTTATCACAGAGTGGTTTGGATTGGAAGGGACCTTAAAGATCATCTAGTTCCAACACCTCTGACATGGGCAGGGACATCTTCCACTAGAGCAGGTTGCTCAGAGCCCCCCATCAAGCTGGCCTTGAACAGTTCCAGGGTTGGGACATCCACAACTTCTCTGGCCAACATGTTAAGTACCTCACCACCCTCACAGTGAAGAATTTCTTCCTAATATCTAATCTAAACCTACTCTCAGTTTAAAGGCCTTCCCCTTGTCCTATCACTGCATGCCTTTGTAAAAAGCTGCTCTTCAGCCTTCATGCAGGCCCCCTCTAAGTACTGGAAGGCTGCTATAAAGTGTCCCTAGAGTCTTCTCTTCTTCAGGCTGAACAACCCCAACTCTCAGCTGTTCCTCTTAGGAGAACTGGCCTATCCTTCTCATCATCTTCATGGCCTTCCTCCAGAGATCTATTTTTTCTTATGTTGGGGTCCCCAGGCCTGAACACAGTACTTTAGGTGGGTTCTCAGGAGAGTGAAGTAGAGGGACAGAACCACCTTCCTCAACCTGCTGGTCATACTTCTTTTGATGCAGCCCAGAATACAGTTAGAAGGTACTCTGCATAAATACTATGACCTTTTTTTGTACTAGATCTATGAGACAGACATTTTAATGAGGGCTATGATGACAAACCAAGATGACAGCTTAGCTTCTCACAGAAAATCTTAGAAGCATGCAGCTCTTAGCAAAAGCATGTTTGTGAGATGAAGGCATTTTTAATATTTCCATAACCCATACATGAGAGAGGGGATACACAGGAATGTCACGCCAGGGCTGCTCAGGCCATGGAACTCATTTCAGTGCTTCCTTTAGGGACCAGCCCAATACTGGTATGCCTCCCACTGCAGTACCCAAAAGCAGGAGAAGCAGTTTCTGGGTTGAGGCTTGGAGAGCTGGTAAAGGACAAAATGCACATCACCTGTGCAAGCAACTTTATAAAAAAGCTAGAATATGGCCAGAGATAAGTAGAGTAAACGAATATCATTAGACCTGGTTAGAGCATATGATCCTTAATTACTACTTCCAGAACACTTTGATGTCCTTACAGAGAGATTATATGAAGTTCAAAATGACTTCTTAATAAGTAAGATTTTCAAAAGAATTTAAATAGTGAATGAGTTCCAGAGACCGCTAAGTTACATAGGTAGCTTTGAAAAAAAAATTCCCTCAAGATATAAATGTATATCCTACCATTTGCTAAAAAGCCTTTCTTCTGCAGTGGCACAGTCTTACTTGCACACATTTTGTAGTCATGTTTTTGTTCTCTGACTAACTGAAAGCATAGCCTCAGAATATCACTGTGTATGTTGTGCAAGAGCACATTTAGAATTTGCATTTTTTAGATTACCAGACAATAAAAAAACCCTGAGATTGCACAGATATGCACCACCCTTCATTAGAGGCAGCGATATTCTCTCCTACCCAGTCGTGCCCAACCAAGACAATATTGCACATACGCCTCCAGACAATGAGACTACCACACCTTTTGCCTCTAATTAAAATTATTAAGTTGAGAAGGAAAGAAATGCATTTCAGTCTGTTCTTGTTAGCCAAATGTCTTGATAAAACTGAACATGTTCTGCTGCTGCCCACCATCTGTCCCTATAAATACTTTTTGAAAACACTGAACAGGAAAACAGATTTGTCATTACTGACTTCCACAATTTCATACCATGCCCTCAGGCTTTTCTTTATGCAGACCCATAGAATCCACAGAATAGGATAAATTTTTCTCCTATTAAAACAATTTTGCATTCAACACATTTCAGTAGAAAAGACTCAAACCTAATGCATGTAGAAAGCTACACAGAGCAATGAAGATGTCCTTATTGAGAACAGTATCTTGGGACAATCTTGCTTCTCCTGTCGCAGTTCATTCCTCACATATTCTCAGTCCTTTCAAAGTTAGATAAGCTCTCATGGAAGCACTTTTACTCCCAGTCTTTGACAAAGAGGTTACTTTTCATAGCTCTGCTGTTTTGAGGCACAAAAACAATGTACATCTTCTGTTGCTGAGAATTCAGACACCTGCAAGAAAATATGCCTTTTCCATTAATGAGGTAAAGAAACCCTCCTAGACAACCATAGCATCTAGTCCTGACATGATTCCCAGTATTTTGCCCCTGATACAATGAAGAAATCCCAGCTGATGCAACACAGCAGCCCAGTCACTGATCAATACGGGTTGCAAAGAAGGTTGATCCTGTTTCTTATGCAGACTTCCCATGGAATTTAAAGTCCAGTCACCATCCCCAGGCTTCCAGTGAGCTGTTTTAACTATTGCGCCACAGGTGCCTTTCTTAAAAGTTTCACCTCGGGTACAATGTTATAGTCAACTGGTATTCGTAAGACAAAGGAAAATGGACTTTGCCTTAGGCCAGTGGTAATCTCTAGAGAAAAAGAGGAGTATCTCCTACTGCTGCAGGACCAATTGTGAGTTCTCTTTCCACAGATTATTGCAATTAGTTCTTATTTTTTTCGAACTACTCTTCTTTCTTATCACAGAAGCTCTTCCCAATAGACAAGTGGGAATTAGGTATTTATAAAATTCAGCTTCATAATTGGTGTGAATAAACAGTACCAGATACAAACATTATCCCATCACAAGATGAGAACTGGCTCACATAGGTGCAGGTATTAAATTCCTCAGGGCTTGAGTTCAGGCAATACAGAGGCCACTCTTTCTTTGGCAAATTTTGGTGAGATAAAGGCTGAGTGTGAAGATTTCTGAAATACCAGGACTATTTAAGAAAAAGCTGCAGCTGATATTAAATCAGTTGAGGAGTGTTGGCTAATCCCATGGCATTCCAGGTCATGTGAGGGCAGAGCTGCTTGGGAAGAGTAGCAGTAGTACCTCCTCCTCCTCAAACCAAAGCAAAGCTCTGCTTGCTGCCAGAAGGGACAAGAACAAAAATAGGTCAGAAAAGTCTCTAATACTAAATGCAAGAAGACTGTGATTGTTTTAAAGTAGAGAAATACAAGGAGGTCACAAGGAATGGCAGCAGCAGGATTTAAAATTATAACAGATATATCTAAAAGGCTTCTTGACAAAGCATGCAAAGGAAAAGGGCCTTTTTTCAGTCTTCTATGAGTTAGACTCCATTTGCAAATTCTCTCTAGAAATTCCTTAGGAGTAGGCTTTCTTCTGCAATTTCCGGTACCATCCATTTCAGGTTAGACTGGATATATTGAGAAAGAGGTTCCTGACTCACTAACAGCCCGGGCTTCTCAGGCTATTGACTCCCTCATATTCAAATTCACAAACTTCTCAGGAAGTACAGATATATGAGTATGAGGTTATCTTGTAAGGCAGAACATTAGTCTGGCTTCAAAAGTCAGAAACAAAATTTTGCATCATTGCCAAGTCTGTGTCTATGATAGCCAAGGTGAGAACATGAGGAAAGGTAAGGATGAAAATAGGCATTTGATTGTAACTGGGATTTGTTTTTGTTTTCTCTCCTTATGTGGAAGTTTTGGTGGGTTTTTTCCCCTCCCTTCCTTGTTTCCAGTTAAATTTAAATTACATAATTAAGTGAATATTTTGAACTACCCAAAGCTTTCTGGAGGCAATGGGAAGGAATTACACTGACTGCTAATATGAACTGAATTGATCTATGGGTTAATATGACATTTTTGGAAATGTAAGTGCATGCAATATTCCAAATACTACTTCATACACTGCAGTTACTTTGCACTACACCTTGTTATTGCAGCATATGGCTGTCTCAGATGTTGTTGAAAGTTCACAGTTTACCCCCCAAAATCTCAGTAAGTAGACAGAAAACTTTATTTCAAAATTCAGGCGCAAGGAAGGAGAACAAAAACAAACCCCAAACCCCTCTTACCTTCTCAAATCACTGAGGTTCTGGAGTTTTCCTAGATTTGCATCCTAAAACCATAAAGCAAGAAGTCTAAAGACAGAAAAAGAATCTAGAAAGTGATTGACAGTTCTTTTCCCTTCATCTGCATGAAGCAGGTAGTTTCTGACATTAATTTCTGATTTAGAGAGGAGTTCATAAATCTTTTATATATATGCGTTCATAAACATATATATAAATATATAAATATACCTATGCAGAGATGTATATGTGTCTGCACAGATACATACCAGTACATAATATTTGGAATCCAACAAAATAGAAACAGAACTTTTGGGGTCCGATGCACTCTCCATCACTGTCAATGGCATCTGGAAAACATCTTAGAGATAAAACAGTGCCTTCCAGCACAAGTGTAAGTTTCTAATAAAACTCTAGAGCACTTGGATAGGCATGACCTGAACAAGAATTATTCTGACCCATGTTAATTATTATCTTCAATTGTCAGTCATGTTCATAGAAATTTTAATAAAAGTACCCTTTAAAAATGCAAATTTTGTAAAAAACATTCTGTAATCCCATGAGACATTTTTCCGTTTCAAATTTGGCAAATGTTATGAAGCCATTCTTTCCTCAGTGTCCATTAGACTGTGACAGACAGAAAATTACTCTTAAAATAACCTTTTCCTTTGTGGGGTGGGAGTTTCTTCCTTTGTTTGTTTGGGGGTTTTTTCCCTTCCACTTTTCTTCCTCTTCTCACCCTGCTTTTCTATTCTGCAATCTCTCAAAGTTTCCACATCTTTAGAATCATTACTGTTCTGAGTAATGACAGAGTAACACCTATTTATTTCATTTTCCTTTCTGCCACTTACATTTTTACAAACCCGAGAAGGTTTAGAAAAGTTACAGAAGGAGAGAAAAACACACGTTTGCTTTTTGTGAGAGGGAAGAAAATCATAACATGCCTGCAATTACTTTCTTACTGGAAAAAGAAGAAATTAGAAGAACTAATATTTTGAGTGTGCAAAATTTTTTACAAGTTGAAAAAAGAAAATAAATACCCTAAATGGTTCCTTTTGGGTCTTACAAAACAATTTTGAAACCATCTTTCATCCATTTCTAACTAGACCTGTGGTTCCAGCTTTCACATGAGCAGTAATGCAACTGTTTCCTGAACTCCTGCATAATTTCTTTAAACTTTTCCTCCTTATTGCCTCTGAACACTCAGCATTTTACTTTTTTTGTTTTTTCAAATGAGCTTCATTAAACACATGTGAATCATTAGTAATGATGGTTTAGTTTGGGTCAATATTGGTGGTTTCCACTCCCAGCTTTCTGCCCTTGCTTTCTCTTGGTAGTTAGTTATTCCTCTTGCTTCAGGGGTAGCTCAGCAGTACATGAAGCTCCTTCACAACTAAGTTTGGAGGAAACCAGGATCCATTTCAATTTCCCCTAGTACACCTACCTCTAATTTATGGCAGCTCAGCAACTGCTCCTGAGCAGCCACAGCACCTCTGAAGTGGAGGCAAAAGCCGCTGAGAGAAGAGCAGGGCAGATATCCTGGCTGAATTCAAAGGAGCAGGTGAGGTACATTAGCAAATGCCATGTGTCGCATTAAGGAAATTTGAGGAGTAATGCACTCACTGAAAACAAAACAGAGCTTGGCAGCAATCTAAATATTTGAAGGGTGGGGAAGGGAGGAAGAGAAGGTCCTACAAGGCCATTAAGAGTTGTTAGATCATCATTCAGATCTGGAAAAAAATGCTTAAAGGGGAGTCCCCATGGAGATACAAAATTAACCCTTGATAACATATTTATAATTTCCCACTGTTTTAAATAAAGTCCAGGTAAAACAAAATATATTACTGCTTTAATAGGTACCCCAGCCCTTTGGCTCAGGGTATACTGGTTTTGAAATGGCAGAGGTCAGTACACAAAGAAAGCATCTGGGGATGTTTCACCACAACTTTCAACACATATTACTTGAAATTGGTTCTCTCAAAGATCATGTCCACAAAAGTTCTTCTTGTCCTGTAGCAAAGTATAAAACAAAGCCATGGTCCTCTGACTTTGTGACTTAAAAAATGAAGTGAAAGAAGTAAGATTGCTCAGCTGGTCTTCTGGACTTAAAGAATTAAATCCTGTCTTTACATGTAGGCCAGAAAGTATTATACAAATGCAGAAGAAGGGAACATTCCTTGGAGATGTGACTGATTATTTTCCTAATCTGATGTATCACCAGCAGCCTAGATGTTACCCTTAGAAAGAATGTGGCCTTACAACATTTTACTTTGTATATCCAGTTCCTTTTTAAGAGTCTTTGTTTTCTCAAACTGATATTTGAATTGTATTCAGCATTTATTTCCCGAGAAAACAACTATGTATTGGTACAGGAAGCTGCACAGGTGACAGTTTAATTTAGAAAAGAATAGCAGAATAACTTCTGCAAATACCACATTAAAAACTGACTCTCTAAAACAAAGCAGACACAGCTTTGCTCTTACTGCCAAAAAGGTATCTGCCTATCCTATATTTTATCCTCATTTTCCTGAGATAGTTTTCCTAGGCAGTTCTCGAGGTCAGCAAGTGAATGTGTATGGCCAGTCTTTGGAGTTACTAAGAATATTGGCAGTAGGCTTTAGGCTTCTGGTTCACCAGCACAAGTTTAGGTAGTCAGAGACAAGGAGGGGTGACAGTAGGTTCTGTTGTCAGATCTAGTGCTAGAGTAGAACTTTACCTAACAGCAGGGCTGGTGTCTCCAGGGAATCACACAGGCCCAAGCAACAGCTCTAAGCACCACAAAGGCTAATTTAACATTACACACACATTCAGCATGGTACATCAGGTAAGAGCATTTGTAATTGTGTGTTTTATTAATATGGGGTTGGGTTTCTCTAAGGAATTATAAAATTCTGGGTCAAGAAGAAAAAGGCAGTATTAGAGACTGCATCTTTCAGTGCTGAATCATCTCAGACAGAGTCTGAAGAAAAGATTGCTGTTGAGTGCTTGCATATATTGTAAATTAGACCTGGTCTTGTTGTAAGTATAGAGCAGCCACTGGATACCACAAGAAGTGAGCCAATGCTGCATGCCCTGTAATCTGGTTTTTAATCCACTGCTGATAAATCCTGCAGAAAACTGTTAAAACAAACACTAGCAAATTTGCCCATGTAAGAGAGAGGAAGAAAGAAACAGACTAGAAAGAAACAGGAAGTGTAGAAGCACTAAATGTTATTGCCATGAGAATTATATAGTCTTGCTTTCACCACCAGTTTCTAACTCCCAGCCATGTGTATATAAGGTGTGGGGGTTTTGGTCTGGTAATTTTTATATTCCTCGTAATCTCTGTTCCTTTGTGATTTTCACTTTGGTTTTGATATCATACCAAATACATCTTGTTCTTCAAAGTATCAGAAACTGGCGATAAAAATCATTTTGGAGTGAGCATTGGCAGGCTCACCTGGCTTTTAACCTTGAGAGACTGGCTTTTAACAAAAAAGTGGAGGGGAGGAGAGGATCTAGTTGAGTACTCTGCAGTAAGTGAAGCTCTGCTGAGCCGTGGGACAGCTGGAAAACTCCATGGCAGCAGAGATGTGAGATATACTAGCTTCTGGCTGGCTCTCCACAGTGTGTGTCTAGCAGGACAAGGTCCACTTTCATGTCAGGCTCCTACTCTCAAATTCCTCCTCTCATGAGCAGCTCCACTATCTTTAAGTGAATTTTTTGCTGCTACTTCCACCAAGCCCCCATTCCCCACTTAACAGAGATACATTCCCTGAAATTGTCTACTGTTTTCCAGCTTACTTAAGGGATAAAGCTTAGGAGACAAAAAGAAAAAGCCCATACAGTCAACTTTCCAGTGATCATGTCACCGAGATGTATAATCATTAATTACTTCAAATGGGAAGCTTAATGGAAAAGGACTAAAGTATTTTAATGAAAAGGGATTTTTAGCTCAAACATAACAGTGTGCAAATGCATAAGCTGGCAGGTTCAAAGGCAGCCAAACCCACTGCAGATCTCTCCAGCCCAGAAGCAGGAGGCTGAGGAACTCTTACATTGGCTGGTCCCAAGTGGTGCAGTCAGCCCTCAATAGCTGCTCTTGTATAACATCACTTCTGTGGCAACAAAGAGCAGACATGAGTTTACTGGGTTTGTTAGCTCAGGCTCAGTCAAGACCTTTCTGGACCAGTTGCAGCCCTACACCAGCCAGCTGAGGCACTCCTGAAACCACAACTCATTTACTAAATGACCAGGCAACCCATTCAGAGGCACTGGAGCTGACTGATCACATTTAACACCACATTTGATGAGGAATCTCTGCATGGATCACAGACAGACAATGTCAGGCGCATCTTTTGTATCTTTACTTTATAGGAGAAACTCCTTTTCCACACTGCAGCCTGTGTTTTCCTTCTGTAATCTTTATAGAGGGAACTACACACACAGCTGGTGTACAACTGCTACCTACAAAGGACCCATATCTCAGTGCAAACAAAGCACAAAAGAAATGGTTTAGCTGTATAAACTGCCAACATAATAAACAGATTCTCTTTTCCTGTACATTCATTCCTGAGTATCTGCTTATATTTGGAAACATTTATGGTGTTAAGAATGATTTTTAATTGTACCACAGCATCTGCTTCTTTCAATAAAAAAAATAGTTGGCCACACTCCATATGATTCTTTACTCAGGCAATGCTGCAAATTTAAACAGGAATTGGGGAAAACTGCAAGGGAACAGAGAGCATAGATGAAAATTCAATGACATATTATATAGTTAGGCCACAGCAGTGCCAAATCCAACACACACTTAGAGGGTTGTTCCCCCAGACCAACAGAAGGATGCTGTGCTAGCTATCAAACCCCAGTGTGCAGGGAAGATGAGGCTCCTCTGAATGGCAATGCTGAGCAGGGAGTTATGTCAGTGCAAAACCCCGGCAAGGAGGCACCTAATTCCTGCCATCAGCTACCTAAGGTAGGGCAGTGCCAGATTTTCCTTAGAGATGCACAGTGGAAGAACAATGGCAATCTTCACAAGTTGCAGCAAAGGAAATTCTGTCTAGATATGAGCACAAAAATGTTCACGGTGAGACTAATCCAACACTAGAAGAGATTTCCCAATGAGGTTGTGGAGTCTCAATTCTTGCAGGTATTCAAAGCTCAGCTTCCCGTGGCCCTGAGAAACTTGCTGTACTTGACAATAGTTTGAGGAAGAGATTGGATTGACGGGAGGATGGATGACACCCAGCAGTCCCTTCTGACCTATGTTGTCCTGTGTTTCTGTGAACCCCTGTCCAGAGTCTGCAATGCTCATGGAGAAGTGCAGTTAGGAATATTTGTTTATTTGGAACCCATCTTCAAGAAGTCTCTCCCAAAGAAAAGTCCTGTAACCATCTCCAGAAAAAGCAAGAAGAGCAGTTTCTTTTAAAACTCATCACAGTGGTGATGCCAGTACCCAAGTTCTATATGATCTCCTGCTGCTTAAAGCACTTTCCCTAAAATGGCTATCCTTCGTGACTGTCCAAAAAAGTATGGGGTAGCCATTGAGCAATAAGGATTCTGAAGAAAGCCTCAGGGACATAAAGGAGCCTGGACCTATGGTGAAAGGTTAATGTCTCCTTCCAAGCAATAGTATCTCCAATCTTCACATCTAGTTCTGGACTGTCATTTGCATGGGCTCAGATAGAGAAACAGCCATGGAGATGGGGATATGACAGACTTTATTTCCTTCCCAGCTCAGCTGTAGCCCCCGGGCTGCAGTCACACTGCCCCTGTTTGCTCCCTTGCTGGCCCTTTGACTCATGTATAATTTATTCTGCCAAGATCTGGCTTCAACAGCAAGCTCCAAGTTTCTTCCCCTCCCACAGCTGGGCTGTTTATTAGGCTGCTCTCTTGGGAAGTCTACGCTTGAGCTTCTCCAGACTGAGGAAGACCAAATACTGAGGTTTCCCTGGGCAGGCACCCTTAACCGCCATGCAACATTAACTAAAAAAACCCCACACGGTTGTGCCATCCCCATTACCTCCTCTATCATAACTGAGGCCTGTTTTCAAAGAGCTTGGCCCTTGCTGAGCTCTGCAGGCAGCCAAACGCTATCTGTGGGTGTTAGGTGTGCTCTGGGAACAGGGAATGGGATGGGCCCTGAGGGAGTAAGGCTGAGAGCAGCCAACTTCCTGTATCCCGCCCTTCCTGGCACCTGGACACAGAGCCATGTAGGCTGTGGTGCTTCTGGCCAAGCAGAGAAGCAGAGCTGGAGGTGCCCAGGCCACATCAGGACCTCCCTGTGAGCACAGGCAGCCCCAACCTTTGGGAGCAGATGCACAGAGTCTTCTGGGATTTCTGATTTGGAGACAGGTGGCTGCCCGACGTGCCCCGTGACACAGCCAGTTTACACACCTACAGCTTCTTTGTACTTTGATGTTCACATGCAGTGCTCTGCTTGAATCACATTTTGGGCATCATGCCACCATCTCAAATGCTCTGTAATCCATTTCTTCTCTCTTACTAAACCCTCTCCCTACTATCCTTTCTGTCCTACCATGGTGCCCTCTGCCCGGGCTGTCCATACACTTTTTTCCGTGGACATTTTCTCTCCATACAGCTCCCCAGCAGACTGCCTGCCTGGGCATGGCAGGACACACTCTGGTTGTGTGACCAGAGGTGGTCCTGGCATTCTAATTGCTAAAGTAGCCCATAAGATCCACAGGCTGCTTCAGAGGGACCCCTGATAGACCTCTGTAACTGATAGAAATAACTTCAAGCCTAGACTGAGGGAAAAAACCCAGCTTTTGACTCCCAACTTTCTCTACAGCTCGGTTTTTGCCTTCTGCCATACACATCATGTGCTATCATTTCTTGTTTACTATTTTCCACTTGTTCCAATAGAGCATTACTACAATCCCATGACAAAAGTGGCATGGACCAAATGTGGCACCTAAGTTCTTTGTGACCACATTTAAGTATTAAAATGATTTTTTGTTTTGTTCTTCAGAGATTAAAATAATGTCTTTCAAATTACTCTTCTGTCAGAAATGCGCTAAGACATCTATTGGCAGACTAAACCTCTTGGTTTTCCACTTTGGAAGGCACATATAGCATTGGTCTTCTAGTATCCCCATCCAATTGTAGGAATCACAAATCCTTCCATCCCTGACATTTGCATTACAGCAAAGCAGGGAATGAGTCAGAACCTTAGTCTAGGAAATTACCTAATTCCCTTGTCACAGAACATGATGTGTGCCTACTTCTTCAATTACTTTGTCTGCCACTCTTCTTGACAAAACTGATATTGCTTTGGGAGCATTTTGACTTAAAAAAAAAAAAAAAAGAAAGAAATTTCAGAAAACAAATTAATTTAAATGAAAATCACACCCAGACTCCTACTTCACAGTTTCCTATTTTGGGGTCCCATTTAAAAAAGCATCCTTAATCTCCATGTGCTTTTCCTGTTCTTTCTCATTGATAAGCTCTTCATGGTACAAAATGTATGATGAATAGTACACTTTTACTATTGAAGGCCAGGAGACGACTGTCTTCTATACTCTACCCTATGAGATTCCAAGTAGAAGTTACAAGAACAGAGTAAAAACTGAGTTTTCCTCTTTGGAAATGGCACATTTTCTATTAATGACAAGTGGCACAGTTCAAAGAAACTTCAGGATGAAACAGAAGGGCTGGAACATTCCAGATAATGGCAGAAACACTATCATACAGGTGCTGGAGAGGGTGACACAGGGACATCCAGATAGGGTTACCCAGAGACAACACAGCACTAACAACACTGGCATATGGCCAGAGATAACAAGTCTACTTATCCCACTACAGAGCAAGTTATGTTTTTCTCCTCAGCGCTCAGTGATCTGGCTGGATTTACCATCTCAGGCTTAATGCCAGTGATGCCAGATGTGAGTGTACCCGCTCGGCAGTCCTGGTACTGGGAAAGCAAAAGGGACCCAAGGGGGCTCTGCAGGTAGCCAGCTGTAGTCCAGCATGGCTCCTTAAGATAAAGGCTTTATTATTAGCAGGGTGAAAAATAAGAGGGTGGGAAAGACTGGGACAGTGGGGAAATAGGAAGGAGGGAGGAACAGGACTGCTTCATTTAATGCTGGTAAGCTCACTTTAGGTGTGCCGCTTAATTTTGTCCTCAGACTCTTCAACACAACTGCAAAGAACCCTCTGTGAGAGTGGAACTGACTCTGCAAATAGTGGAGCTGTGGCTGTGTGACATTCCTCCTAAACCCATAAGTGCTACTGATCCCCAGCTGGCTCTGCTGTCCAGTATAATAATGCCCCAAAACACTGGCAGGTAACTGAATGTTAGCTGGCCTGGCAATTTATGGTGCACAGAAGGTGGTACAGCCATCTACCAGAGAAGCATCAGGGTCAACTACCAATGGGATACTTTTAAAAACCTCAAAAAACCCCAAGTTTCAAAGGCTTTCATACTAACCTGGGAAGCTACTTTAAGTTTTCTGTGTGTTTATTATGGGCACTGTTTTCCACTCATTGGACTTCCTATGTCTGTCATGCACAGACACATCGGTATAACCTGTGTGTTGGTACTCACACCTGGCCTTGATCATGAGTAGATCAATGGGAGACCTCCCTCTAGGCTTCACAAGGGATCTGGCCCTCTCTTTCCCTTGTGCACAAACAGTGGGGTGTCCTCATCTCCAGGCTTAGCCTCGAGAACTGCCCCTGAGGTTGCAGATGCATGCACAACCCATCCCACAGGTATAACTTGAGAAAAGCTTGGTCTCAGCCTAAACTGTGCTAGGTGGTAAAGCATTTTCCTGCCTCAAAACAGTTTCACTCCAGTGGTGTGAACAACACATGGATCTGGAGAAATTACAATGCCCTGCTCAAAGTACAATTGTCCCGTTGCTCTTTTCATATAAATCCTTAAACTGAACACAAAGCAGGAGAGTGGCTAAGCCAGGACAGAGAATCTCATAGAAGAGACACCACTAAGATCTACCTCATGCACTACTAAAATACTCATAACTTCTTAGAACAAATGTCAAATGGCAGACTAAGATGGAAGAATATAGTTTTTTCTGTAACATGCTTAGCAAATTCCACTGGAAGAGTGTACACTGTGAATTACCATTATATGTTACCACTATGGTTCTGCTGTGCCTATCACCAATTGTCAAAATACACTAGTATTCTCCTTTTAATGCTGACACATTTTCCATTGAAGCAAATGGAAGGTTTTCCATTGTTTTGACCCTGTAAAATGCCTTCTGAATAAAAATCATATAACTGTTACAGCTATTTAATAAGTAACTGCCATATACAATTTTAT
This sequence comes from Pomatostomus ruficeps, assembly GCA_013400735.1. NCBI lineage: Eukaryota > Metazoa > Chordata > Aves > Passeriformes > Timaliidae > Pomatostomus > Pomatostomus ruficeps. Next base: position 14,777 of record VYZT01031373.1, read on the forward strand.
AACTATATGCTTATAGCTATACAGTAATAACTAGATACTTACATAATGGAGTTAATTACAAAGTTAAATAGCAGTTATAGCTCACTTTAGCATGAAAGGGAGTATTAAAATTTTACTGGATTGATTTAACATTTGCTAGTGGATTTTCTAGAGTGATTTACATGCACTGCCTGTCTCTTCTCTTAGCTGTGCTCAGAAATTAAGTGCAGGCTGAATAACACAGGGATTAACACATGGGATTGAACCAGTCAGTGAGTTTTGTGGCCTGTCTTGAACAGGAAACAAGGAGCCAAAGGTGTTTTGCTAATCCATAACTGTGTCAATGCTGAGGTCCATTTCTTCATGCTATGCAAGACTGAAGAATCTCCAGAGCACACGCAGTTCAGCCTCTCCACTGGAGTAGAATCCAGAATCCATGTGTGACAGATGTTGGTCTAATCAGTTCTTACAAACCCTCAGTGAAGGCGATTAGCAACACAGCCTGCCTGGTGCTTAGCCACTAGATAATCTTTTTTCCATATATAATTTAAGTCTTCTTCTCTGCAAATCAGACTCTTGTTTTATACACATCCCAGTGGGCATGTTAAACATTTAGTTACTCACTGATCTCTTGAAAACAACCTTTAAGCAGTACCAATGTTTTTCCACTTCACAACATCTTATGCTGACTGGCTGAGCAGCTGGCCTACAGTTTTAAAAGACCTGTTCTGCCAGCATCAGGCACTTCAGGGGACTGATGACAGCAAATCAAGATTTATATTTTTCTGTTCAAGTGTTTTATGATTTTAATATGCTTATTTTGATAGTGACAGTAAGTCATTGTGAGCTTGCAGCTCTGATGGTGACCTGTACAAACCAACTAAGGATGGATTGTGTCTTCCAAGGATAGACAGCAACATAGGTTTTGCACTCTCAGAAAACATACCGAGTCATTTTTGTATTATATTCTCAGATTTTTTCCCTCTAACAGAGTTAAATTCACCTTAAAACCAAGGGAGGGAGAAAGAGAATTAGAACTTTGTTTTCTCCTAAACAACTTCCAGCAGAACAAGGTTGAAGTTTTTAGCATCATGCAACAGGATTTTTAATTCCAGCCAAGATGTCAAGTGAGATGTTCTGCTTTCAAGAATGGTCTACTCTGTTTCTTACAGAGGCCTGATGCATTTATTTTATGTCAATGGTCAATCTGTAGGAATTTCCTGCAACCATTCTTGGTTTGGCATGGAAAGGGACTGCTCTAATCTATGAGACAATGAAAAAAACTCCCAAACCCACTAATATCAGCTTGGAAATCAACACTCCTAGGAATTGTGTTCACAGCTAGTTATATTGTCTTCTCAATGGCTTACAGATTTATCTTGAACTCATTACCTGAAATGACTCAAGACTGCATGGCCTAGATAATTGATTGAAAATTGTGTGACCCAGATTAGCATCCACCCCACCTCCTGACTCTTGGCATAATTTGGCCCATACAGGATGCAATGATAATGTTTCTGGACCTCACAGGGAAGGGGGAAGATGAGAAAAACTATAGGGAGAGGAAATGCGGAAAAAAAATAAATCTGAAAACAGCAGAAAATAGTATCAGAATAAGATCCTTTTTATATAATAAGAATTTCAAAGGACAAAACAAAATGTGCTACTCCCTTCTTGCCTGGCATGGCTTGTCCTGAAAAGAATAAGCTTCACTGCCTTCCTAGGCACTGGTACACAGAACTGCTTTTCTGGCAAGCATAAGGAGTAATTTGTAAGAAAGCAGTTTTATAAATTTTAACAGGGAGCTTGCCACTGGTTGCCATGTGGATGATGGTAGCATGAAGCTGACTGACAAATAAGCTGACAAGAGAAGAGTGCAAAGAAGGGAAGTCTAAGAAGCTGGTCCCTAAGCTGGTGCTAACCAAGGAGGGTTAAATGGAGCAGATTTTTCTTGGACTGCCTGGGCAGATCATTTGCCCTAGGAATCAAAGTGCGAGCAAAATAAATCAAATCAAATAGGTTTACTTCCTAAGTATTGTAAGGAAAAAGGCAGGAACATTTTGCTTAGGCATAAACCGAAATAATGTGTAAAAGACAAATTTGAAAATAGACAACTGGTACTTGACTTTTCTTTGAATCAGATGTGCCAGCCAGAGACTGGAAATTGTCTCTAAAATCAGGGTGAACATTCAGTGTTTCTTGTGGACATACTGTTCCTCAGACTGTGGTCAGGGTTATAGCCAGCACTCAGGGTATCAGTGCAATGCAGAAGCTCAAAGACAACAGCTGAAGCCATAGATCAAGTGCTAGGAAAGCTTTGAGGGAATTCATGGCCTGAGAGTAAAAGAAGAACCAAACAGTGAAGCAAAGGATAAGGCTTGTACTGGAGGAGACTTAGACAAGGGGAAGGGAAACGTGCTTGATGAATATCAGGATGATAACCAAGGATTTTGTTGAAACTGTTAAGCTAGTAGAAGGCTACACCAGGAGGGAGGCAGGGGGCAGAGGGAAGCCTAATTAGTGAATTGGGGTCTCTGGATGAAAATAGAAGTCACTGAGAGGAAGAGGGGAGGAGAGCCAGAAGGTAAGGCAGGGGATTGCTAAGGCTGGGTGGTATCAGGTGTGATGTACATCACAGCAACATACAGTAGGAAGGAAAGTCAGAGGAAGATATGAAACAAAATGACAAAAGGGAAGAGAAGGGTGCAGCTATAGGGGGAGGAACCATCAGTTTTCAGCTATTTTTCTTCTACACAGTTCAGCTTCCTTCCTGTGTAGAAGAACTTATCACTGAAATTTATCCTCAGTGTTTCATGTCATTGTGGTTCAGTTTGTGATATTTTTTCACAAACAACTTTGGTAAATGCTCCATAACACTGTTCTGTGCTGCAATTGCTGAGGTCCTTCACAACATGAAGTGGAGTGGTAAAAGCCAGCTAACTGCTGTGCAAGGCAGGGTGGAGTCACCAAGCAGTGTTGGTTTTGAGTGGCAACTCACACTGCAGAGCTGAAAATTACTTATGTTTTAGTAGTGTAACTGTGCTTCTTTTCCTGATACTAAATGCCCTCTGACATGCCAGATTTACTGGGGATGATAAACAATAGTTTGTCACCAATTTTTGAACTGGCACAGAAAAGAATTTAAAAATGCAAGTTGATAAATTTTGTCATTATAATTGTGTAAATTACATTCCTAATCCCATCAGATGCCTCCCCTCCTAGTGCCAGGCTCCCAGTTTCCAAGTCTCCTGCCACAGAGCCCCATGACTCTCTCAGGCTCCACTTCCCTGCGCTCAGATGTAATTATCTTACAGTCCTGACTAAACTTAGTTCTTCTGCCTCCACCAGCATAGTGGTGTCCTTCAGCAAACGGCCTTGCTAAAGCAGAGTCTGATCTTCTCAGGACAAAGGCAAGGCAGTGAAAGAGGCCCCACAACAAAAGAGTTATCTATATGTTTGTTTGTCTGCCTCCCACTAAGGCTGACTGTGATGGCTGATTCTCTGGACTCCAGAATCTCTCCCCACACTGTCCTGTGCCCAGTGGCAGCTCCTGACCACTGACTGCATCCTCTTGGGAACAACTTCTTAACTGTTTGCTGATCTCTGGGTTTACAAGTACCAAAACCAGCAAAGAAAAGCCTGGAGCTTTTCACTGAGCAGAATACAAGATGCTCAAATGGAGCAGCTTTTCAGTGCCTGCCGAGATACTGTTGTCTGCAAAGTCACTGTACAGATTGACAAGTTTTGGTCTTCCAAAACCAATTAGACCAGTGCTAGCCAGTCAGGAAGCATTCTCCCCTCTAGAAGTCAAACAGATTAGTCTTGTTTTCAAGGGTACATTTACATTGCTGAGAGCATGATACAGAGATCCCCAAACTAGCACTGAGCTGATCTGGCAAGTCACATAGCACAACAAAGTACTGTGCAGATATGCCAAGTGGAACTGCAAGGCAGAATAATCATGTTCAGCTGGCATAGCACTCAGGGCTACATTGTGGCTGGTTCAGTACTGGCCTGCATGGAGCCTTTGCACTGTTTCCCAGCTCTTCAAGCTGTGGGAGTAAATTGTACTGCACCAGCATAGACACCTTTGTGCACACCCTAAGGTGCTGATCAGAGTTTTAGACTATTACATGGCAAGTCCACTCGATCCCAAACTCTCTCTCTTACAATCACTAAGAAGTCATCATGCAGTATGATCTATTTGACCTCTCTTTGGTTATACTTCTCATGTTAGACACTTAAAATCTCTTAATCTCTACTTTTGTGCATTGATTTTTCTAAGCCTAACCTTGAGAGTCTTGTAACACTAGCCCTCCAACATCTACATTTATCCTTCCTTCCTTCCTTCTTTCCTTCCTTCCTTCCTATCCCAAAACATTTTTAAGAAACAGTTACCAAAAAGAAATCTTTTATCCAAATAAAATTAAAATCTGGTACTTAACATGAATGAGTAACAGTTTTGGCATCAACCTAGATTAGTAACCCTAAATTCAAGAAACCATTCCTTCTAGCAGGTCCTAGCAGAGCAAGGAACAGGAAACATGAGAAAATTTGCCATCTTGCAAAGTTTTTGTAGCACTGACTGTGTTCTTGAAAAGCAGCCAGCAATCCATCCTATGCACTTGTAAATATTCCGCAGCTACTCTCTTAATAACTCAAGGATGATGGATGAGTGTAAGGTTGGGCAGCTTTGTTTGATAGCCTGGGGGAGAGAGAGGGAAGGGAGAGAAACAAGTATCAGCAAATAGATTGTGCAACAGACAAATAAAAAGAATTACACAATACACTATATTTTAAATAAGCCTTCTGGAATGTTGTCATTTTCAGCAATTGATGTTGCTTAGAATAATTCATCAGCTAATGCTACCAATACTTACATTTCAAGAGAGACAAATGGGTCCAAAGCATTGCTCCCAATAGTGCTTAAAAGAGTATCAACAATGCAGACCACTACTTACAAGTTACATTTTTTAAAAAGAGAGAGTCCCTTCATTTCAGCCTCCTATGCCCTTTGGAGCTTTAGCAGCAATTCAGGAAAATGGGATCAAACATTAGGTGGAGGGGAGTCTTGAGGTCTTCCCATACCCCAGAGGCAGTCTGGAGTCACTTTTGTTAATTGTTTAATTCTGTGATTTTTCAAACCCCTAGGAGACACAGAGCAAGAAGTTTCGTGCCACAAATTTTCACAACAGGTAAGTGAGAAACACAGCCACTACTGTCACTAGGCTTAAATTCAATAGGAATGAGGACTGCCCCTCTGCTTGATAAATGCTGATATTATTAAGATTGTGAAAGTTTTTTTAAATCTGTTATGAATCCTTCTAGTAAATATTAATAAATTACTTTCTGCTCAAAGACTTAGCACTTCTCTCCTTTCCTTCAACTCTTGCAACTTCTGATCTTTCCTTCTTTCCACTCCCTCTGCTTGAACTGAAATGTCTTCCTCATTCTATGATCACCAGAGCACAGCATGCAAATAATGAAAACCACTCTAGTACTGAGGTTATGGAAGCATGCATTTTGGAATTAGGAATGTGTGGAAGAAGTATGGGAATTGTAAAGATCTCAGATCTACTACATAAATGCAAACCAGCAGAAGTTTGCACAAAGAATATGGTCATGCATGGTAAAGCACAGACCACTGGTTTCGTCAAGCAAACCTCCAGGGGAAGGTGAGCATCTACAAGTGCTTTTGATGTTTGGGCTGGGCTCAGTGTTTCACATAATTAATACACTCTTTTCAAAACCAGCAAACATTGTATTCATGTCTTGATGAAGAAGCAGCATAATAGCATATGCAAAGGGTACTAGAACTCAATAAAATCAACATCCAAATGCCTCTTGAGCTCAGCTGTGACATCAGCAGCCTCTGTGTATATGAGAACAGATGTCTGAAGTTGACTTGCAGTGGAAGAGAAGTTTCTGATATATAGAGGAAAACATTTTTGAAGGGCTTGTAGCCACTGTGCAGCTAATGGTAGAAGCACACGATTGGCTAAGTCAGTCCTTAATCTTGTAGCAGCTCTGCACTCCCAACTGACATTACTGACACAGAGCAGCTTCTGCAGGGAATGTTTGCCAGACCCTCTCCCTATGAGAAAACTCCATCTGACGCAGGTGGCTATGAATGGATCTGACCCATCCCCTATGCTCTGCCTTGGTCATCCATGGCATTTCAAGCATAGTTGAGGCTCTTTACTTTTGAGACCCTTCATGGCCACTACAAAAGGTCACAGCTAGTTGCAGAGTGAAGACGACAGTCACCTTCAGCACTCTCAGACACAGCCCTCTGAGGTACAGAAATCACTGTGCTAGGAAATAGCTATTTGAGGCAGAAGTAGAACTTTTTTCAGAGCTCTGAATCTGAAGAATGAACTTCCAATAAGCTGAAGACCACCACAAACCACAGAACTTCCTGTTCCAACTGTATTTGGCCTTCTCTTTCTAACAATAATAAAGAGGAAAGTGCTGGTATCCCACCAAGAGAGACTGCTGCAGAAGACTCACCACTACTGCAAAGCACACTGCCAAGGCCCAGTGGAAGATCAGGCTGTATGTGTGAACAGCAAATACCCTGCAGGGGCCAATAAGAATATGCAAATATCCTTTAAATCTGCAAACTTTGAAAGAGAAAAGTATAATGCTGTCCCTCCTAGAGACTTCCAGCCAGTGTGTTATTTCTGCTTTTCACCATCTTCAGCTACCCATGAGAGAAACCAATGTTGTCTGAGGAAGGACTGGAAAAGTTATCACCATGTTTGTCCTACTTGAAGCATGGTTTATACAACACTGACAGATAAAACAACTTACATTATAGTGCATTGGTCACACCTAAATGACAACTATTTTTACTCTTATTTTTTCCATCTATGCAGCTCAGCAGTAGAGGGCAAGAGTCACATCTACTTTTTGGGGTATGGAAGCTGAAAGGATTAGACAAAATGTTGTCAGACAACATAAGTAAATGTCTTAATACATATCCATATGCCTTCTGCTAAATACCCAATTAACGGCTCTGTGAATTTGATTCTAGAAGGCATAGAAGATGGGGATTCCTCAGTCCAATAGTATGTTTAATTAATTCCTCATTACCATAATATTGAATATTATAGCACCAAGCAACCCAATAATAACTGTTTTCCTTTTCAAATCTGGAGTTCATTGATGCAGTTGACAGCAAAACAACCCTGAGATTTCTCAAAAGCAAAATAACTTGCATTTATGTCTTTATTTGTAAATGTATATCTGAAAACCATCATGTGAATTGTATTTAGTAAGATCCTTAAAGAGTTTTTACTACTTCAGCATTAACCACAGAGAATCCTACTTGGGTAGTAATAATGTCATCTCTTTCTTTCTACGGAAGCCTATTTGACTCGACAAAACATGTATTGTCAAATGCATGGCAGGCACAGATGACTTGGGAGATAACACAGTACAAGCAATCATAAGGTCTGAAACTCAGACAACTACTAGAAATTCCCATACAACTTGTTGTGGTTTTGGTAGTGAGGAGGGGGCCATAAAAATGGCTCCTGTGAGAAGCTTCTGGAATTCTTCACCATTTCCAGAACAGCCAATCTGGGATGGCTCTGAAGATGATGGACATGCCACTGGCCATGTCTGGGCCAATTAGAAAGGTTGGTTACGCTTCTGTGATGACATATTTAAGGAAAAATCAAAACAAAATGTGCACACAGCTCCCTTTAGTTAGAGAAGGAGGAGGATGTGAGAACATGTGAGGGAAAACAACATGGAGACACCAAGGTCAGTGGAGAAGGAGGGAGAGGAGGTGCTCCAGGCGCTGGAGCTGAGATTCCTCTGCAGGCCGTGGTGAGCCCATAGTGAGGCGGGATGTCCCCCCTGCAGTCCATGGGATCCACAGGGGATGCAGAGCCACCTGCAGTCCATGGGTGAGGTGCCAACGTTGGAGCAGGGCGATGCCAGAAGCTGCAGTAGCCATGGATGCCAGAAGTAGCTGTAGCAGTTGCAGCCCAGTGAGAGACAGAGACNATGGACGAGTAAAACCCACGCCATAGAAGTTCACAGAGAACTGTCCCTCGTGGAAGGCACCCCACGGCAAATGCAGAGGAAAAAACTCCTCTCCCTAAGCAGCGGTGGGGAGAGAAAAGAACTGTGTCTTTTAAAGGTTTAGTTTATTTCTCATATCCACCTTCTGACTCTGGTAGTAATAAATTTCACTTTGCAACTTAAGTTGAGCCTGATTTGTCCTTGGAGCGTTTTCTCCCGGTTCCTTATCTCAGCTCATGGACCCTTGTGTTAATTTTTTTTTTTCTTTTCTTTTTTCTTTTCTTCCCCCTTTCCTTCCCTCCTCTGCCCAGCTGTGGTAGGGGAGGGAACCACTAAGCAGCTGCTGTAGGTGCCTGGCACTTAGCCAGGGTCAAACCACGACACAACTTTTATTCTTATGCTATATTTCTTGTGATTTTGTTCTTTCAATATATGAATAGTTATTGAAGTAATTTAATGCCAAAATCATGAGAATAACCTTACATTTGCAAACTCTCAGGTCTTTTTGGGTTTTTTTGCTTGTACATCATTATCTTTCCACTCAGTTTTCTTTGACAACTGTAGCTAGTCTAAGATAGTTTTTGTATATATGACTACATAGTGACTTTTGTTGATCTTCTTGGAGGCTTCTAACATAATCAAAAATAAATAATAATAATTAATATCTACCTGTCAGATATGGCTTCTTCAGTGAAGAACTAAAATCAAAATTATAATTTTTGAGGGAGTTTGCCAAAACTAAAACAAAAGCTAGAGATACACTCATCTGTAACCAGGTCAACTTATCTCATAGCACTTATTGTAAAAGCATGAATCACATCATGTTCTCTGGGTAATTCTGTGATAGCCAGAATTTTATATGCAAATGTTGCAACGAGCCTTGCAAACAATTAGGACTAATTTGCAGCTCCCAGTAATACTGACTATACTCCATGGTGCAGGTCTGGCAAGCCCCTCCACGTCAGTCCTGCAGGGACATACGGCTGCGTTCTGAGGGTGCATTAGAGCACGCTCTGGGGATCACCATCTCCCTCAGTGCCTGGTTTACTGGAGGAAACCCACAAAATAGTCAGAAAGGGAGATGCAGCAGCTCACTGTGGAGCACAGCCAGTCTGTAGTGAGCTACACATAGCTACACAGTAGTTAATCCCACAGGAGCAGCATGAACCAAATCAGCAGTTCCCAGAACAATGCTATCATTTGGGTTTAGCAAGAAAAGTGCTGATGACAGAGACATAACAGAGTCATCCATCATAGTTCGAATAAAGAACTACATGGGATTTTTTCTTTAGGGTTTAGGGGTTTTTTTCAATATACAAGTAGGCATACAGAAAGGATGGATTGCCTGGAAATGGTTTAATTTCTCTAAAGGGATGGAGATCCCAGAAGTTTTTATTCCTTCAGCTGATGCTGATACACAATCCTGGATGCTCAGTACATTTCAAAATCAGGTCAAAGACATGAGATAGATTAGGGCCTAATTTTCAGTTATCATTTTAAAAAAGGAGCTGGGTTACAGTGTTGAGAAGTAGAATACTTGTAAGAAGATCGTGCTTTCTTCTCTGCATAATAGAGTGGCATGTAGTATTTTCTGTAGGTGCACACATTCACTTTACAGCCAATCTGAAACCAACACATAACAGATCATTTAATACTCAGTGATGTTGCTGCCCTCTTTGAATGAGTTTAGGGAATTATGCCCTGGTTCATGGATGTATTTAGGTGCCTGATGACCAGTGCAATCAGTAGGAGATGGATGTTTAATTACCTTCATATACTTGGGACAGAACAGTGGAAAACAGCCTGTTTCTACAGCTGTCTACAACTATCAAGGGCAATGTCACAACCAGTGACTGCTGTGGACAGCAAGGCTGGGACCCTGCTCAGTAGTGCTGCAAGGCACAGTGTGGGTACAGCTAGGATGAAAGTGCACCCCTCACCTCTCTGGATCCCCTCCTAGAAGCCAATGCAGCCACGGCTCTCAGTCTTCACAGGACATTCACAAAAGCAAACCTGCATGTACCCAGAGGAGCCCCACCACACCCAAACACACAAGGGCAGCTGCACACGCCACCCAGGTGTATCACAGAGGCCGTTCTTCTCCATTACCACATGGGATCAGGCCCTGCTTCTGCTTGAAGCTGCCCATGTGCTTGTAGGGGCCTGTACTTCACCAGCATTCAGATACAAACCTGTGCATGAATTACTCAAAGGTATCTGTAAAATTAGTTTTGAAAATTGTAAAATACTGATCTGACGACAGGCTGGTCATATCTCCCATGATTTCATTACCTCAAAGGAACCTGAAGGATCAGGAAATATTTTTGTTTAGTTTCTTACTGAACCAACGAAAAAGAAATGTATTCTTGCTGATGCTTCACCTGTGAGCAATCAGGTCTGCAGGCAGCACTTCTGCCATCTCCCTGAGCTATGGAAGGGCAGACACCGGCCAAGGGGGGCAACACTTGGGCACTGTCCCTGATACGGTCAACAGAGCTGCCCTCTGGCATCAGTACTTGGATCAGCCTGGGTGCATTTCTCTTTTGAGTCGCAGTTCTGCCACTGCTGACTTAACAAGAGCTTGTGATGGGGCATGTTCAGGCTTCCAACACATTAGAAATAATGCTTATGATATGTTTTGTCTACATTATGGTCTGGTGCTTAGAAAATAAACATCTTGGCTTTGTCTCAATGTTTATCTTCAATACATACCTCAGCTTTGTCTCAACAATTATGTCTCCACAGCAGACCATTATCCAGTAGTAATATATAATTCATTTAAGAGTACTGTTTAAAATATACCCTCTTTGTGCTGCAGAAAAAGGAGTTGTATGTGGGAAATGTCAGTGGCCTCATGTATTCTTGGAATTAAAACAGAAATTAAGTCATTCAAGCTATTTTTTATCCACTTAGCTTTTGTTTTTCCATTTCTTGTTTTGCACAACACAAGCTCTCTCTGGCTCATCAGGAAATTGCATTTGGAGAAATCTGGAAGGCTTCCAGGGAAAGCATATTTTAGGGCAGTCCTATGCCAGGGGCTATTGCAGGTGACAATAACTGATAAATGCCCAACATATCACCTGAATCTGCTTCAAACTGATGACAGGGCTTTAGGAACAGGTGGGCGTTGGGCTTTGTATCTTTTAAGGAAAAGGTGTGAGAAGCTCCTGGTGATAATTGTTAAATATTAACATCATGTTGACGTTTAAATCTGATTGCATGCAAGCCAGCAAGACACCTAGAATTTAGCAGGGTATTTAAAGGAAAAAATTTCTCAGCAATTTTGGAGTTGTAGGGGCACTGTGGGAAGAGGCTCTGCCATGACTACAGCACTCTGTGCAAGCAGCCCAGGCAGCAGCATCTGGGAGAAAACAGCTCTCTATTATGCATCAATCTTCTTGTTGTCTGCATGCTGTACTGAGCCAAATATTCTGTTAGCATTTAGCAAATACGCAGTAGGACGGAGAATCTATTCTCCTGTGCATCAGTAGAAGTCCAGAGAAACTCTGTTAAGGTTGCAGAATAAATGAGATCACAACCTGACTTGTGTTCACGACCAATTAATCTTTAGCAAAGATCTAAAATAGTAGGACTGCTCTGAGGTAAAAGGTTGCAGTGATGAAAAATGGCTGAAGAGGAATGGATGGTGAAAAAACTTAACAAGTAGAGCCCTAGTGTAGATAGAAACAATACTTGAGGTCTGCAATCAAAATCACTATGGCTAGATCCAATAAGGGATACAGGTGTCTGGGGGGGGGGAAAAAGGAGGAGGAATGCTCAAACTGTCTGAGGCACTTGCAGCCAAGCCTGGTACTTCCCAAAATCATTTGGTACCTCGCTATCAAACCTCAGCATTCCTGGGCTTCTGTGCAGCCCACTCTCGCCACCATCTCACACATGCTGACCTCTCAGTACATATTTCATGCTCACAGCTGAATGGCAACTCCACACTAGGAATCATAGCACAAAGGTCTCATGAAGGGCTCAGTCTAATCAATGCACTCTGAATACACCTCAGCACTGAATTTCAAGCAGAACACCACACACAGGGTCCTGTGCCTTCTAGGGGAGTCTAGTATCTTCTACACTAACCAGCAGTTCACTTTTATCAGCTTTGGGACTTAATTCTGGTGGCACAACCCACACAAACAGACAGCATCCCCTGAAGCAAAAAGCTGTCTCCACCCTCGTCTATCACCAGGCAGGACTGCTGCAGCCTGAGCTGGGAGATGGGGATGGAGGATGCTCCTCAGTCTGCATTACAGCAGCATGAGGAGGTTTCACGTGGTAATTTAGAAAGACTCCCTACATGAACACTTCTAGTGATATTCCCCATCTCCTCCAGGAACAATCAGATGGAAATGCCACCTGGGCTGACATCAGCCTACAAGCCACTGGTGTAGCTAGTCATGCCTAGAAAATTTGGCACTTGCTCATTCATTAGGAAAGATGATCTAGAGGTTCTCCTTCAGAGCTCTGTTGTCTCTGTTAGGCAGATGTTGGGGTTTGAGACTCTTCTTCCTTTTGTTTCTTTCTCTTAGGCATTTTCCCCCACATTTGTTGCTAAGGAACAGTAATGGCTGGGTACTTAAGAAAGACAAAGAGTTGGCCCTAAGATGGGTGCAGCCAGCTGGTCTGTTATCTGAGATACCCTGTTATCTGAAATTCCCCCCTGGAGGGGGTGGAGATACTGGGGGAATGGAACTAGTTAAAAAGGGGCTAAGCACAGCTTCGGGGCATTCAGATGGGAGAGAGAGGCTGCAGGAGCTCCAGGGAGAATCTGCCACCACTGCAGGCTTCTGTCTCCAGCTGCGTGTTCCTATCGTGAGTAGAGCTCTGCTCATGAGAGCGGCCATTGTACTGGGACCTATTTAACACCCTGCTTCACCAAATGAAGGACCCTCCATCATCTGCCCCAGTGTCTCAGGGGAAGAAAACTTGGGATCCCGGAGCCCCTTTCCCCCTCCCAGGGAGCCTGCCTCTCCCAGCCCTGGGTCAGCAGCCAGCCCGGCCGCACCTCTGCTACAGCTTTGGGTTTTTTTGCTACACTGTAGCCCTCTCATCCCCTGCCTGCTGGGACATCCTGCAGTTTCCAGTTCAGCTGCTGAGCTTCTGACACACCTCACCTACCACTCCAGGACTTTGCTCATCCCTGCCTTTCCAGCTTGTTCCCCAACTGGCTGTGACGGAGACTGCATCAAAGGGGAACTGCTAAACTGTTCATTGGTTTGGGTTTTTTTCTGTTCTTGTTTTGTTGTGCTTACCATTGTTGTTTGTCTGCCTCATTATATACATATATATAAATATATATATATATATATTTTAGTAAAGAACTGTTATTCCTTTTCTTATATCATTGCCTGAAAGCCCCTTAATTTCAAAATTATACTAATTCAGAGGGAAGGGGGTTACAGTTCCTATTCTAAGGGAGGCTTCTGCCTTTGAAACCAGGACAGCAGACAAAGTAATCTAAGTCTAAGATATGTGATTCAGCCTTGTGCTTCAGGAGCACTGGTAGGACGGGGGGGGGTCTTTGTTTCTATTCCTCTTATGTATTTTATCTGATGTGAAGTGCCTGGATAGCTCAGTGAGCAAGGACACAACCAAATTCACGTGAAATGATGAAGCAGACAATAAAGAGGAAATCAGGTCCCTGTGTAGGAGCAATGTGACATGCTTGGGAAACTGCACATAGGCAATAAATTTTTGAAATGAACTTCAGTACAGCCAAAAGTAAAGTCATTCATTAGAGGACAAATCTTTCAGGTCATCCTTACAGGTTAATGGAGCCCTTAGAAGCAGTGAGTTTGCGCAGAGGACAGGGCAGATAACCCAACAGGAGGAAATGTTTGCTTCAACAAAAGGAATCCTTGTGTGTATGAACCTGGGAATTCTTGATGAAACAGATACAATCAGTAACTGGTCTCAGTTTAAAAGTGTCCTGGCCTCACACGTACAAGTCAGGAGGTTTCACATGAGAGTTCACTGAATGATTGAGGACTGGAAAATGTGTCTTACAGCAAGACTTTCCAGAAGTTGAAGCTCTTCAGTAGAGCAAAGGGAAAGGCTTTTATAGGTATAATTTAGGAGCACGTGTATTTGAAGCAAAACTTTGGAGTGGGCTCTCACACACACCTGTCTAGATACTCTGCCTTAGAAATAAGGCATGTGGTTTCAGCAGAGAGGAGAAATTAACTGCTGGAACAATTTACGTGGAACAGAGGGTAGAATCTTCATCACTGTATGTAATTTAATTAAACTTGGCTGGTTTATGCAAAGAAAATCAATAGTTCAAACAGGAACAAATGCAGGGAAACCCTTTGATCCATGTTATGCAGAAGGACATGTGAGATGATTAATTCTGGATATCAGTCAATGAAAAGTGGGTCATGCTGCACTCTGCTGCCCTTTCACTCTCCATCCCTCAGCAGTGTCTGTGAGCAGTGGCAGTCAAGTGAAGCATCTCCAATACTGCCTTCCTCCACCCTGAGACATGGAATCCAGGGCTAGCAGGAGTGGGAGAGAGAGATAGGCAAGAAGATTTCAGTGCAGGAAAAGGGCTTGGAAATTCAGGAATTAATACCATGTTTTCCTTGGGTTGCATAACTAATTGTTGAGCAAGAGAAGAGTGCAAATGTGGGCTGGTAGGATCTAGAATAAATTAATTAGAAATTAAGAGTCTGAGGGCCAGCTGTAAACTTCCTACTCTCAGGAGGCCAGAGAGAGTTCTTACAGAAAAGGGTATCACTGTCCATCTAAATGAACAGATAACACACATTGGCTGCATTTCTCTCTTACACACACAATTAAAAAAAATAAGAAAAAGACTTCTTTTAAATACCTCATGATATGAAAATTATTCCCATGAATAGGACAGTGCACAGTTTTCTTCAGTTCTGGGGTTTAGAGACCTGTGTGAGATCCAAAACCTACAAGGTAGGCAGTGATCTCCTTGGACCAACCTTGAGCATGTCTCATGCCTTTTTGAATGCATCCACCGAGGCAGAGACCTCCCTTGGTAAGCTGTCTGTGTGTGTTTTTCTTCTCAAGGTACTCTTTGCATGTCTTCCAGGAGATGCAAAAGCAAAATGAGCTCAAAACCAGTGCAAATTGCCTAGAAGGTAGTCAGAATATTACTTATTCCTTACAAATAAAAAAAAATCCTCTGCCCGTTTTCATAGCATTAACACAGCACTAGCATAACAGTTCAGCCAACAAAATTTGTCAAAGAGGCAGTCCAGATTAAATAAAATATTTGATCCCTGAGTACTCAAATCTCCTGTTTCTTTAAAGAACAGCATTTCACTAGAGTCATCCTCAGTGCATTAATCTTCTTTGACAATGATATTACAAATCCCAGCACAAAATTAAGATACAACCCTACATAAGACGCAAAAGCTCATGCCTGCCTTTGCTCACTTCCCTGACCTCTCTATTGTTCATCCTGAGCACAAGATGTATTTCAGCCACTTGAATTTGCACTCCAGGCTTTATCAAACTATTCTTCTCACCATCCCCACCCTGACCTGGAGGAAGTATTGTCTTTAGGACATTCTGCAAGTCATCAGTAGTGTTGCAACATGCTGCTCTATGTTACTGGACAGGTAGATAGAGAACCTAGCCCATGCTCCCATCTGGACAGAGAGAAGCTTTTAAAAGGACAAAGAAGCACTGGCACATGTTGCCTGCAGCACTGGCGGAGTCTTTAAGAACTGGTTTGACTGACACGTGTCAGGATGCAGGATATAGGCTCAGTTCATTCTACCTTCCAACACTATTTTTCTGAATCTAGGATGAAATTCTGCTCCTGACAAAATGTCAAGAATATCTGCCTATTCCCTGCAACCTGCGAAACTGAGGAGACACACTTTGGCAACAGGCATTGAGGAAGGGGATTGCAAGTCATGTTAATCACCTTAGAAGAACATTTGACCCTTGTCTACTCCTGTCCAGATACTACAGTCATTGCTATTGACATTGGTATTGACCGACATTTAAATCTTCAAAGCCCAAAATGAGCAACAGCTTCCAGACTTCTACGACTTGCATTATTTTTAGCCGCTTACACAGTCCTCATGATTGATCTGCCTGGAGTGGCTCTGCTGCAAGCCCCGAGGGCGGGGAGAGGAAGGGGTTCATGGAGACACGCGTTTCCATGGGTGGTAAGCTCGCATCTGTTTTGAACCGTAAAATGGCAGCTCGTTGTGAAATCCTGTTGGAGCATACCTTTTAAATGCCAAACAAGCACAGCATCAGCAGGACATAAAGTAATATTTGAAAGGCCCTGGCGGGAAGCCAAGAGAACGTGGCTAATGTTTCACCTAACCTCACCCCCTCGCAGGCTGGCGGTGCCCTGGCAGCCCTGCCTGTGTGACGTGAGCCTCCGAGCTCCGGCAGGCAGCTGCTCCTTGACTGCCGGCACTGTCTGCCCTGCTGGCAGCAGGACAAGGGAAACAAAGAGGCTAAAACATAAAGCGGCAGCGCTCAGGAGCGCCGGGCCGGGAGCACAGCGCGCCCTCCCTCACGGCAGGGCCGGAGCGCGGCCCCTCCGGGCGCTCCCAGCCGCGGAGCCGCCCGCGCTCCGGCCGGGCCGCGCCGCGCCCTCCAGGAGGGGCCGGCACCGGGCGGACACAAAATGCGGCTCTTTCACATCAGCCCGGCCTTAATGGGGGAGCGGTGTGGGAAAAACTTGTCAGGCTGAGCCTTTCCTTTGGAAAAATCCACTTTCACTCTCCAGCCTCCAGTCCCCTGTCCTTTAAGTGCACCTAGTAATTTACCTCCTCTTTCACACCCCGAAATACCTCCCCTTTAGCACAGAACAGTTTCTTTTTCAATAATCTGTATTAAAAGTAATTATCCAGAGGCCTGTCCCAGCAGTCCAGCTCTGGAATTCTTTTTTTCTCTGTTATTCCTGTGTCCTTACTTTGTAAAATTAGTACCCACCCCAGATACAAAACCCTGCAGAACGCCTGCTATAGTTCTGTTGCTATCACTGGCTGGCAGCTCAAGTTGAAAATGGAGCTTACAAGCACGATGTGCCAAGAGAAACATTCTGTATGCAGGAATTTGGACTTATTGGATGAGAACAGTGTTAATAATTGATTGATCGTATTCGCCTCAGTTCAAGTGAGATTTTCAGATTTGTCCTTTTACCTGCCTTAAAATGTAAATCGTGGTTAAGGGGGTAGTAGAGGCACAAAGCTTTTCAGAGGATTTAGAGAAAACCCTCTTTGTGCAGCATCAACCCAAGTGACAAAAGTATTTCAGATCCTAAATAAAAAGAAGCAAGACTTTTTCTTTTTTCTTTTTTTTTTTTTTTTCTACTAGGTGCTGACCAAAAGCTTGGAGCTAAAGCCATAAATCACCAGCAATATCGTCTCATGACATAAGCAGGAATATAGTGGCAAAGCATTTGCCAAATGGCAGCAAAACAGAAATACAGATCAGAGACTGGTAGGAGATTAAAACCAAATGTGATTCTTCTTGCAAAGAACATATGAACTGACAGGAAGAAAAATATCTAAAAATTAATAGACAGTTTGGCCAAAACCAGATACAGAATTAAAATCAACTTAATTTTTGAAGGTTTGGATTTTTTTGCTTGTTTGCTTATTTGCTTACTAGATTTCTTTTTGATCCAGCTGTTTTTAATTTTGGTTAGTTTCATTTTGAGGCAAAAGTGATGAAACTCTACAAGAAGGGAAGTTCTTGTGGTTTTTCAGGGGCATCCAGAAGCAGAGTAATGGAAAACCAACAATAGACAGGAAAGACTGGAAAGTGTGTGACACTTTTCCTACCCAAACTCTGCCTAGTTCTGCAGACTGGTGGTATATCATGACATACAGACTTTCCTTTGAGTTGTAGAGGCTGCGTACAGACCTGGTGTAGGCCCAGGGAAATGTTGTGATAAACTCCTAGAGAGTGCCAAAGCTTAACTGCCTTTGGAGACACAGCAATTCATCCCTTTCCAACTTTTCTCCTTGTGCTCCTTTCAAGGTCTCCAGTCTTTGTGCTCCATCAGCCATGGGACTCTCCTTGTGTTCAACCAGAAGGGCTAGAAACAAGTGACTGTGCTCTCTTCCCTGCTTGAGCACCCATGTCATGTCAGGAACTGCCTGGCTTCAACATAGGTCAGAGGTTGCATTAGCATTGTGTAAGTTTCGGCCAATCTCCCAAACACGGTAGAAAGACAATTTTTTAAAATTCATCTTCTCAGTAAAAAATCATGAGTGCCAGAGAAAGTGCATTGCTCTAGGTGGTGTTTTACTTAAGGTGTTTCTCTTTGTGTTGTCACAGGTACTTCCTGCAGCAAAAATATGCATATGTGAGACTATCTACCAGTCTGTCTAGTGAAAATATATTGTTTGTTTTACAGGCTAATCAACACAAACTTTTGAACACAGTCTAAACTCTTCTCATCCAACTGCTCTGCACATGCCAAAAGAAAACAGAATAGCTCTGAACCTTGGACTGGCTATACCCATTCAGGACCACTCAGTGCACCAGTCATCAGCATCAGAAAAGGAGAAAAAAGTTCAGGAACTCACCCCTGTCCCATCTCCAGGCAGGTACAGAACAAGCAGGACATGAGGAAAAGGCAGTGTGTAGACACTGGCTTATAACCTGAGAATAAAATTCCATGTTTATTTCCATGCAAATTGTGGAAGTGTTTTGAGTAATGGATGAAAATTACTTTTCTCCCCTGCCCCCACCAAGCCAAGTGCAGCTGAACCCTCAATTTCATTGAGTATGCATATTCTTTCTGCCTGTGATGCACATAATCTGCCACCACTCAGGTATGGCACTGCTTTGTGATCCGTAATGCACAAGCAGAGGTGCAGGAAAAGCTCTTGCCATTGCTTCACAGAAAGAGGACTGATTTGCCTGAGGTTGTAAATTTCAGGCAGAACTCAGCCTATAAAGCAATGACTAAAAATTTAACCGTATTTCTTCTATCATTAATATTCATCAGGTGGCTACTGACCAGATCTTCAGCTGGCTGAAGTCACCTTACCTTTAAATCTTTGAGGAGATGTTAGCCATGTGCTCTGTCTCTGGGCTTAACCCTGTACATGTCAAATGGATTAGTTTCTGGAGTTGTGCAGAGTCTTTAATGACCCTCCAGCCTTGCTTGTTTCCCCACCAAGCAGCAGAGGACATGGGGCATGTGCACACAGGAAGGATGTGCATGGGATGCGTGTTGGCTGGGGTGCACGCAGGGGCCCGAGGGATGCCATGGCAGGCTCAGCAGGTCCCTTGGGGACACCTAGGACCTCTCTTGTCCCACCTATACATAACACTACTAAATACAGTGGGGACGTTTCTGGGTCACACTGAAACTCCCTGGAACTCTCCTTCCAGCTGCCATATGCAAGAAAGCCTCTTTCTTATACCACTCTTACAAAAATAAAACAATAGCATAGGATAAATCCTACTTACCTTTATACTCAAATCTGAGATGACACTGGTGGTTTCAGGAGGGGAGCTTACATTTCTGCATCTTTCCACTTCCAGAAGAAAACTATTTCTCTAGTTAAGTAGGGAGCAGAGAATCCCAGATGTGCCTGGAGCTGTGATTCATCAGTAGCTGATGTGCAATACCATGAGACAAAAATCTGTGGAGGGGCTAAAAAGTAAAAAATCACTTGGGAAGGGGGGGATAGGAGGGTGGGTGGGCATAAAATATATTTGATTTCATCCCATTAACAGTTTGAAAAATAAATGTAACTAAATGCAGCCTTCAAAGACTTCCTTTAAAAACACCCAAAATATTTAACTTTGAAAAGAGTTATTTTAACAATTTAAAAAATATTTCTTAAGGCTGTTCACTGAATTCAGTAAAAAATACTCAATATTTTCAGTCAAGTCAGTACTGCATTTGAGTCTTACTACATAAATCTGAAAAAAACCACATTAGGCTCAAAAAAGAAATCCATTTTTGGTTTGGGATTAAAAAGCAAAAGTGTTTTATTTCTGTGGATATCATCAGGTTTTATACTCCTTTATTGTTCTTACATCAAAGGACTAAAAGATTTAATTTTGTTACCTTTTGGTAGACCTTTCATGTCCTACTTTATTTTTCACCTTACAAGTGAACCCACAATCATCTAGGAGTTATTTCAGAATATTTTTCAAAGTTGTGACAATGAAATTACTGGGAATTGTTAATTCAATGCAACTGAATATATTTTGCCTTTTAATCAGTCATTGTTTTTCCTAGACTACTTGCTCAACTTAAGTATTCAGCAAGCATTTTTAAGAGAAACAATTGTTTCTTAAAGTTTCAATACCCTGTTCCATCTGCTATGGATGGAAAAACTCAAGAACATGATTTCTGAGACCACCCAGAAGGTCATGGAGAAAAAGAAAAGAAAGACTAGACTTGTGAACCTTCTTGTTATTTTTATATTGTGAGCTTTATTTGTACAGCTCAGAATCCAGCCATCTGAAGAGTTTACTGTGCTCTCATGAAAAAAATATTTGTGCTACAGAGCAGTATGTTTCCAGCTTCCTAAGCAAGGTTTAAGGCTGTATATCTTCCTCTGTGGATTTAATGGTCTACCAGAAGTGTAAGGATACAACTTTTTTTTTAAAAAAAGGTTTATGTATTTAGTTGATGCTGAGATTAGCTCAGCTGGTTAGAGCAGGGTGCTAATAATATCAAGGTTGGGGGCCCAATCCCCGTATGAGCCATTCACTTAAGAGTTGGACTTGATGATCCTTGTGGGTCCCTTTCAACTCAGAATATTTTATGATCTTAGTCCATCTTTTAGCTTTTGGCATACATTTGTTTCAACTCTCTTTTGTTTCAAGTCAATGTACTAAAAATTTTTTCTGCACAGGCTACAAATGAACAGCTGGTTAAAAGACATATTTAATTACCTTCAGTAGAATTGTCATCTTTCCTATCATCTGGTACCAAGCAACACTGGATATTGTACTCTACTGAAGAATTTCCTGTCTTTATCAAGCCAGACTCCAGGCATGCTTTTCAACAGAGAAGAATTAAAAAGGGAGGATCCCATGCAAAGGAACAACAATTTATCAGTGTAAAACCTACAATAAATTAAAACCGTTTTCTCTGAGTCATTTTAGCTATCAGAAGAGCTTCCACACCATTTTGTAGTGCTGAGATATGTTCCTAATTAATCATTGCATGCACATGCAGATGCCTCTGCACTTGATCAAATGAATGGTTCTCAACACCTACATCCTCATGCACCCTTTGCTCCCCAAACTTACAAGCATTTCACAGGATGTTTAGACAGGAGGAAGGAGTGCAGGACACCACCATGACAGTGCTTATGACAGTCTGGGGGCTACATGTTTCTGCTTCTCAAAAGGGGATATTTCTCATTATTATATCCACTGCTTTGCACTACAGTTGTGACAGAAAAAAAGGAAAGCCCAGGCAAAGAGAAGGAAACAAGACAGAGATGGCTGCACTTACAAGTAGTCAAAAACCCCAGGTGATAACTGCATCCCATTCTTCTCCAGGGAAAGGAGGCAGTATGAAGAGTGACCCTGCCCTTTGGGAGACTTTGACCTTTCTGTAACTTTACAGATGTTAGAGGAAATCTAGATGAGTAGAAACCCTTCCAGCCTCAGTCCCAGTCAGCTGTCAGATTGTTTGGCCAGTGGAGATTTTATTTAGAAAGGAAGAGATACACTGAACATAGATATGAATAGGACAAGAGCTCTATGTTACACCAATTTTGGATTATATTATTTTGCAATGAATCCGCAGGAAAATCTTTGAGGCCTTGAACCACAAAGTACACAGCACTGCTCTTTAGTTGGGAGGTGCTTCTTCACTGATGCAGAATCAAGCACTGGGTGTCTGGGCAGTCA
>VYZT01031373.1:36647-50668 GCA_013400735.1 Pomatostomus ruficeps
GCTGCTTTTCCTGCAATGTGCAGACTGAAATTGAGCCCTACATGTGCCTACAGTTCGGCCTTACATCTGCAGTTTGCAGTTGCACTGCAAAATGCATTCAGATCCAAAGCTGCTTCTTCTAAGGATAAGCTTCTTCTCAAGGGCCATAAACTCTATGTGTGTTGAAATGTTTCTGAGGCCTGATCTGGATCATTTAACATATGAAAAATCAGCTGTACCATAACCCAGTGGCATTAGTGGTATGGTGAGCCACTGTACTTTTTCTATTGATTTTGTCTTGTTCTGTATCTGCAGACACAAAATGAATCTGCTATGCACTGTATGTGTCCTGAAGACTGCAGTGCTGGCTGAGATCTCCAGCGGGGATCTGGAGGCCAGGGAGAACAGGTAAGTGATACAGATATGGAAAGTGTAGCCAGTAGTTATGGAATAAGAATAAAATCGTGTTTAATTCTGTTTCTACACATAGCAGTGTGCAGGGACAATGGCTCCCTTTTTGGCACATACGTGTCACCTGCAGAAATGAGTTACAGGGGAGAGGGAGCACAGGTTGGGCAAGATCCAGGAGCATTGCCAGAACTGCAGTTCTGGTCCCTGCCAGCTGGGATGCCTCCGCATGCTCTCAGTGCAAGAGTGCGTCCCTGCCCTTCCACCAACAGTGGTACCTTTACAGCAACTGCGTTCAAAGAGGCACCTCCCCAAACTTCAGGACCTTAAGCAAGACCAAGCACCAGCTTCAGCAGTAAATTTCCAAAGCTCATCAGGAGCCCATCAGTTCACCCAGCTTCTAATATAAACATAATAGACATAATTTTCTCTCATTTGTGACTTCTAAAAAATCATGTAAGTTTGAAAAAGCTATTTTAATTCTGGCAAATTAAGAACTCTATCAACCACAGAAAGTCCATCAGGATGCTCTGCCATGACAAAATGCCTTTGGCTAATGAAAATATTTCAGCTAGAGTCTGGCTCCCTCAAACATTTTGAATGTTTTAGATACCATTAAAGGAAATTCTGAAGTAAAATAATGGTGAATCAAAGGTACTGAAAAAAAATCATGGTGACAATATAGTTTTTAACAAAGTATTTATTAAACATTTCTATATTACACAAACATTCTGCAAAATTTCCATGGGTTTGTGAACAGATTTATGTTTGCTACAGCAGCTCTCTCCATTTAAACAGAGCTTTTTTCTTCATTTTCATTTAGCCACTGAGAGTCGAAACTACAGAATGAACCAGAAAAGTCTGAGAACATGATTATTGAAAGATTGAAAAAACAGTTTTGGATTACCTTGTGTTTTCTTTCTTTTCTTCTACTTTGCTTGACAGGAAAAGACTTTTGTGAGAGCAACTCTCAGCTGTTCTGGTTCAGGGGAGTTTGGTGATTGTTTTTGGTTTCAGTTTGCTAAGCATTAGGACTCCTGTCTTACTTTATTCTAAAATGAATTGATTCAAAGTGATTCTCATAACACTGAATTTGGGACTGAAATTATGTGACTTTTAATAATGTCAACCTTTTCTTAAACTGAGGGTGTCTTTCACAACCGTAATGGAAACAGCAGTATCTCAAAAGGATGGATTAATGGATCCCCCTGGGGATAGTTCTGACTTCCAGATAACAATGGAAATCAGAGGCAGGAAAAACATTGGAGACATTAGTGTAAAACAACTGTAAGTAAAGCAAAAATAATTTCTACATTTTCAGATAAATAAATATGCACATTAAGAATTGTCTTCAGTTAGGAAGATGACTACTGGCAGTAGTCATCTTCTTTAAATGTAGCAAGACTGAGTATAGAAGGTCAGGACCTGGAATTTTAAAATTATTTTCGTATCTTATGCAAATTTCCTTTCTAGCAGTTGCTGTTTGGTATCTATTTGCTTTGTTAAAAGCAAACAGAGGAAAATAATTAAATACCTAGTAATGATTCAGAAGTTGAATAAAAATAAAATCCAAATTAGCTAAACAGGAGGGGGAAAAAGTATATTAATGTGTGCACACAATGTCAAGATGGAAAGAGCCATTTTAAGCTATTACACTGCCCCATAAAGAATCTCTGAACAGGCACACTACTCTTCATCTGGACAGAAAATCCCTGAACAGAGAAATTACAACTGAAAGTGTACAATTTTAAATACACCAGGTGCATGCTTTTGCACAAAGTATGCAAAATATTCTATCTGCTGGGCCTGATGCCATTATTTCTTGTCTTCTAGGAATAAGTCCTTTCACCGAATCAGGATGACTGTGGGTTTTGTACACTTTCATCAAATAAATTGAACAGAAATCTCCACACTAGAAGAAGGAAAACATCATTTGAGTTAAGGGGCATGCTAGCAAAAAGTAGAAGAAATCACCCCCCACAACACAGTTCCAGTTTTCCATCTTTTTCAGCAATGTTTCCCCAGGTCAATAATATTAGCACATATTAATGAAGTTATTTTTTAAGCAGTTTTGTATCATATGACTGTTTTCAGAAATTGTTTAATATTACCTTGGCTTGGCTTGATTTGGTTTGTTTCCATTTCTGTGGGATTTTGGGGGGAGGGGGAGGGCTTGTTTGTTTGTTTTGGTTGGGGTCTTTTGTTGTGTTTTTTGGTTTTTTTGCTTTGGTTTTGGTTGGTTGGTTTTTTGAAAGTGAGCACTTTGTGATGAAAATAATAAATCTGATCTTGATTTTCTGTTGAACCACTGGGCTTGATTCCATACTGTATTCTGTGTAACTGGAGATTTATACCACTGAGCAGTTTGCATTTAGAATTGGTAGGTAGGTTTTGAGCATACAGCCATGAAAAATGAGTCCAGGAAAGTGTGGTTATTATATGCATACATTGAGAGGATGATTTGAAAATGTTTTCGAAAATCTGATATACCAAGAACAACTATTGCTTTCTCCCAGCTGCCTCACATTAATGCATCTGAAAAGTAGATACTAAGAATGTAGAAAAATTACTTAAATCAGTACTTAGACCAGGGGCATGTGTGGCTCTCACGGACCTGGGTACAGGTATAGACAGGTCTGAATGCCACTTGGTAAGAGTCAAGGAGGAGGAATTTTGGCAATGTTCTAGCACATTATCATGGCATAGTGACTCTGGAAGGTGTCAGATTTGCTGCTTGTAATATTTTCACAAATATTACACTGCTTTTGTCCTTGCTGTTGTTTCCATATAGGTATGTGCCGGCTGGATAGTAAAAGCACACCTTCAAATTTCATACTAGAAACATATTTCTCATTTTTGATTATTCTGTTTTGGAGCTTGAAGGTCTTGTTGTGAATGTGATTCTTGTCTGAAAATTTCATTCTCAGTAGAAAGCACAGCAACTTATCAAGGATCAAACATCCTAGCCCTTAGATAAACAAACATCCAATAAAGAAGCAGCACTGTGAAGCCTAATTCTTATGTCTCTCTCTCTCTCTACTCACATCAAAAATAACAAATGGGAGTACTGGGTCAGAAATTAAGGTTTTACAGAAGTACTACTTCAACAAGCTCTAGCCATGACAACATGCATACAGAGAAAAGAGAAAGATAAGGGTTTCCTCAAATATTGTTTGGCTCTTAGAAGTGTGGGAAAAGAGATTAAAAGCATTTCACCAGCATCAGGGAGGGAGAGGCACTAAGCACACAATTCCGGGTATTCAATGCTTGTAGGGAAGAATAGATGAGACCTCCTTCCTGCCAGCCTGGCAGAGCAGGGACATGTTTCTGCCATTTTATCTGAGAGGGTATACTTGGTATAGAAGTTTGGGAGGTAGGGCTGGGATGGTTTATCTGGACACCAAGGTGACAATCACAGGATGAAGAAAAATAGCATAACTGGAAGTAAATGAATGTCTGTAATGCAGAGCAGTTGTAAAGGAAGAGCCAGATTACTGGGAGGTAGGAGCATGTTAATAAAGGAAACCAGGAAGGTATTGGAGATGGTGAGGGAGAAGAGCAGTCCTGGGAAGTATATCTTGGAAACTGGAATCTGGATTTTATTACTTTTTAGAAAAACAGAGTGAATAGGTGAAATAATGGAAATGGGAGTGTGGATAGAGTCTGTCAATCCTATTCTGTTTCAAAGCCTGGTTAAATCGGCATTTACTTACACCAAATAGTGGTGGATAGCTGCAGCTGACATCCCAATAACCCCCCAAGCATTTTCTATCTCTAGAAGTGCACAATGAAGTCTGTTTAATATGGCCTTCATTTCAAATTGAGCAGATGAATTTAATAGACTGCAGCCTTTTGTCAAAGAACAAAGACAGGGAACTGCATAAAGCTGAATATTAAATACTCAGGAGTCTACTTCTGGCTGGTACTTAAGGCTCTGTTTTACAGTCAAGGACTTTGGAGGAAATGCTGTACATAAAAAAAAAAAAAGAGCAGAAGGTGCTTTTCTCATATAGTCTATTACTTCCTGCAATTCATGAGAACTCTTTCCTTGTGCATAAAGGTCACCTTTCATTTATGTACATATCTGTTTGGTTTGCTGAAAAGGGTATCCTGAAAACATATTAAAAATATGAAAGGAAATGTAAAATTAGGGGTAAAATAGTGTGTCTCATGGCAGGACATCTATAAATAATGACTGTTAAAGAGAGTTGGCCATTGAGACTGCTCCGTCCAGAAATATCATCATGGCTCTACAGATCACAGATTCCTGTTACCACACAGAGACTTTAAAACCACATGCCAACACTGTTCACTGCTCTTTGAATGACCAAAAAAACTCCCAAACGAGTGAGCATGTGAAGAGAGATTTGAAATTTTGCAGAATAATGCTGTAACAGAGAGAAAACCAGAAGGAGAACCAACAACCTAGGAAACAAGGGAGCAAAGAGACTCATTTCAATTACTGGATACGCTCAGGAGCAAGTGTTACAGTATGTTTGTTCATGCCCCCATAACTTTTCTGTGCATAACTACATCCATCTTAGGCAGACCCAAGATCCCAAATGATCGCGGCAGGACCCAGCAGATGGCTGGGTGGGATGATGGTGGTGTCCCTGTAACCTAAATGTATGAGATGCAAGCAAACAGGGAGAGGACATGAGATGGGATCAAAATATTCTCACCTCATGCTCAGCACAGGGCATTTGATGGGTCTGCCTGGCATGCACAGCAGCAAGAAGCCTGCAGTAGCCAGTTGCACTGGGTACCCCACCTCTAGCAGCAGCAGCCAGCTGCAGAACCAACCTCCTGCCCTTGAGGGGCCATGGGCAGCACTATTTTTCTTGTGACTGTGTGGCAGTGGACCAACCAGCTGCCTCCATGAGAGATGGAGAAATAACTTGGGCAGATTTTCCTTCCCAGGATAGTGAAGCTGAAGAAGATGGAGGCAGCATGCTTGAGGGGAATTCCCTCCCTGCCACGTTTTAACCCTGTCAATCATAGATTTTGTTCCACCTCTGTTATTTTAATATTCATCACATTGTATTACTATTCAACCGTTACTAGAAACTTCTGCTGTTCTGTAATGTTCATAGGTTAATGCAAATATGTTCCGCCCTTGCCCAGAACTCATTGGAAAACTGTCATCCCCCGTCAATCTGTGATTTGATAAGAACCCTGGACCCTACCTTACAACCACCCCTTCCATTTCTCTATAAAACCCTGTGTAACGAACCCCTTGGGGTCTCTCTGATAGCCCCGTATCCTGAAGAAGAACAATAAAAGTCTGGGTAATGCTATCAGAGTCCGTTCTCTCTTCTTTGCCTTATACCTGCTTTAGTAACATCGGGGGCTCTGCCTCGCCACTGTGGAGGCAAAACCTCGGTAAATAGATAAGCCTAGAGATAACGCTGCTCCAAGCAGCAGCAGCAAGTGCTTATCTGATTGGGCACTGGATAGATTGCACCGCAAAAACCCGGGCAGCACTGTGGACTCCCCAAAAAGCATTATGACTGGAAATGAATGATGGTGTTTTCACTTCAATGATGCCTCTTTAGCAAACTTCCCCCCCATCCTTGCTCTGTGAGGGAAATATGTGATTGAAAGCAGTGGTTAGTGGAATTCCTAAGCCCTTCCACAGACAGGAGCAAAGAATTATATTTGCAACCACTCCTTGCAAATATTAAAAAAACTTGAACAAAATATGGCTTAAAACTAAACCTTCATCAGCTCATTTCCATCAGTGTTGCTATATGCTCCCATGACTTGTTAACAAAAGTGTGTATCAAGTTGATCAGCACTGAGATGCTGCCACTGGAGCTGCAGAGCTCTGGTCCTGGCTGTCTTCTCATGCACAGTGCACCCACAGGTGTGAGGGTTCTCTTCTTGAGTTGAGGTGTACACAAAACTAAAGTGTCCTTCAAGTCCTGCCCGGCTTGCAACCACTGTTCAGAAGACCTTGAACACTCAGAAATATTTTACATAGTAGTGAACATCTTGGTGACCATCAGGAACTGGAGTAGGGCTGGGGTGATGCCAGCGAGGGACCTGGCAGAGCAGGAAGAGCTGTGAAGGAGAGCAGACACTGCAGCTGGTCAGAACTGTGCAGAGCAGAACTCCTGGGGATGGAGGGAGGGACAAAGCATGAGTGGGTGGTGAGTGAACAGCTCTCCAGCACCTGCAACTGCAAAGTCACTCAGGGCGGCTGTGGCAGTGTGGATGGGCAAAGGTGAGACTGCCCAAGCAGAGCAAGTTAGGAAAGTAGTCTAAACCAGCAAGACCTTTAAAATCAAGATTAATATCAAGCCTATATATTTTAGAAAGTGCTGTGAGCATGAGATTTCTTCAGTTGCAGTTGTAGAGAGTGGACGTGGGAAAGCGTTCAGCTATTCCTACAGCCAAAGGTGCTAAGACCAGGCAGCTGAAAGGTATCTGTACAGCAGAAGGATATCAGGGTGTGTCAGCAACGGGAGCAGAAGGACAATGCAGAGCTGCAACTCCCTTCCGCCCCTGCCCCCTCTGCCAGACATCCGAATGCCAGGCACAAAAGGGCAAAGCCATTTTTTTCCTCTTGAATGGCTTTTTGGGACTCTGGGAGGCTGCCCTGGAGACTGCCAAAGCCCTGCTGCCACCCAAACAAGCTGCTAGCTCTTGGTTCAATTAATTATGCACTTAGTGGTAACTGTAGCAGAGCTGGAACCAGATCTGGTAGTAAAATATCTTGAGTCTGTTTCCATTTTCCCCCCCACTTCTTATTTCCTTAGAACACCTGATTCATCACTTGCAGGTAAAAGAGCCCTGTCTCTGCTGTCAGGGGGATGTATTTCTAGTGTAATGATGCATGACATGTGTCCTAGCTGCATTTTTTCCTCTTGCTTCTTCTTAATGCATTTTTGAGTAAAGTTTTGTTTACACACACATACAAATATGCATATATGTGTGTATATATATATATATATTTTTTTTTTTTTTAAACTACACAAAAACCCCCATCCTGACACTCAGAGTTTCCTGTTAAGGAGATTCCCCAAACAAGCAAACATGCAGCACTTCTCAATGGCATATGTGTGCTTGGATTTCCACCTTCCTGGAGACTGGACAACTGCATGGTATGCAAAATCTTTGTCTGGAAACCATAATACTATTATATTATAAATGTTATTAATATATGATATCACTAATTATTGTTACTCAAAGTCTTGCAGAGAACATCAGGTCCTGACCTAGTAACAGGGGAATACAACCACAAAGCAGTACCATGCAATTTTTTTTTCTTTACTTGATGAAGCATTTGGATAATAAAAAATATGTATGCCTTTCTATTTGTTGCATTTAAAATAACTGTTCAGCATTGCTTTTATTTTTTGGTTCATTTGAATAAGTTTTATGAGTTGCTGTTGTGATGTGAATTTTTTATTGCTGTTATCACATATGTCATTGTCTTTGGGGTGCAGAATTCCGTAAGGAAAATGTCTTTTGAAAGTGGGTTTTGGCTGGCTAGTTGATAGGTACTTGGTAGACAGGTACTTAGGCTGCCATAGTCTAGGGTTTCCCCTGGGCTTTCTGTAAGGTCTGTACACCCAGTCCATGATCAGTCCACCTCCTCCTTGGCTGCACAGCCCTGGCTGGAGGAAGCTGCAGCATCCTCAGGAGGTGAGTATATGCCTGCGGACACCTTGGCAAAGAGGTGCCTTGCAGTGATGCCAAGGAGCCCATTTAGTCCCCTGCTGTGAGAAAAGACAGTTTTCACACAGTTTTCCAACATGGTAAAAAAAATACCACATTTTTGATTAACCATGACTTCACAGTTGCTAGCAACAAAGAACTCTAAGCTAACTGGAGGAGGTATAGAAGGAAAGCTAGAGATTGAACTAGAAAGCCTTTAAAAAAACTCCCATGAGCTGGGACTAGATGGCAAGTCCCAAATTCCACTTAAGTTATTAAGTGTTAGATGTGTGGAGGTCGGTGGGCTTATGTCACCAGTATCCCCTTAAATAGATTGATTGAAAGGGCTTTCCCCCTGGATTCCTGGCTTCAGCCATTTCAGGTTTGCCTGGGTCTCCTATCCAGGTTGGTCTTCCCGCCCCCTTGCTATCTCATATACCTTAGCCCTGCTACTTGAAACTGCTGTCCTTAACCACGGCCATGAAGTCCCCCCACTGGTTCTGGCATCCCCTCTCCGCCTCCCTGCCCTCTCCCCATTGGTCCAGTGACCTTTACAACCCCATGCAGAGGGCAGCCAGCTCTCTTGGACCTTGGAACCCGTTTGTGAGTGAGAGGTCTCGTGTTTGTTCTCCCATCTGCGCACGTGGCTGGAATAAATGCTGCGGAATCTCCCATACAGAGCACCTTCCTGATTACTTCTACATCTGCTGCACCTTCTCTGCCAAAGCTATCCAGCAAAACTGTGTATGGGTGATTACAGCTGCACTGTACCTGGCAGTGCCTCAGAAGAGGTAATGCCTGGGAAGGCAGCATCATTTTAAACACCCCAGAAACACACACAGCAGGCTGCTACACAGTGGGAGTTAAGAAGCCCGTCTGTCCTGCTGGAAGGAAGCATTTGCTTAAGAGAAATCTATTATTTTTCTGTCCCATTTGTACTGGACTGGGGCCTGAATCCAAGTCAGGGACCAGTTCTCAGAAGGCAGAGCCAATAACTAAGTGCCAGATTAATTCTGCCAGCTCTGTAAGCGTGCCACCACCCTTAGCTGGGTGAAAACTGCCAGCACACTAGGAGGACCTTGCAGCATCCAAGCCAGTGGAGATACCAGGCCCATGGGAACCAAATACAATAGAACAGGGTGTGATATTAAACAAGACTTAGAATTAGATTGAGTTCAAGCAGACAGTGGGAACCAGAACTGCAGTGAGAGGACAGTGGTCAAGACAGCTGTGTGCCCTCTGAAAGGGCTTCAATTTGACCCCACCATTTTCACAGGATGCTTGAAGACCAGTAAGACCAACAAATCCAGTAGAGATAAAGTGAAAAATAAGTCTCCCTAGCTCAGAAGCAGGACAGTCTCTGCAATTGTCCATTTATGGGTTTTTTGTTTGTAGACCCCCATCAGACAAAACTCCAAGGTCCCTAATTCTGATTTTAGGCTCTTAATTCAGGACTATTTGCTGAAAATTACAGGTCTAAACATTCTGATAATTTTGACTTGTGGTACACAAAATTGCTAAAAAAATCCCCTAGTTTATTTTGTTTTCTCCAACAGAAAATTAACTTCAGATAATAAACTCATTAGTAGGGTGGGGGTTTTTGTTTTGTTTTGGTGCTTGGGGGTTTTTTTTCGTGAAACCTAGTTGCCTCTGATGGAAGATTTTGTTCCACCAGAATTTGTTCTCACTCAGAACCAAAATATCCCACATTCTGTAACCATGAACAGAACAGCAAAGCTGAGCACTGCAGTTTCTAACCTCTTGGTCCCATGTTACCCACAGACACGAGGGAAGCCTGAAGAAAAAGAGATCTCAAATCTGTCTGCTCCCCTAAAGCACTTCAGCTTGCATTTCCTATCTTCACACATGGCCAATTCCCAAATGGCCAAAGGGGTCACACAAAGGAAACTGAGTACTAAAATAAGTTTCCCCGTCTAACAGCTCTGCACCTTGTGAAAACACATTCCACAGACAGATTAGTCACAGCAGAGGGAACAATGTCTTGTTAAATGTTTTAAAAGCATATCAACTTCCAAGGTTCCCAGTGGGAAAACTGTACCTAAACCTTTAATATTATTCCATGTATTGGCATAATTCACTGATGATTTTTGTCTGCAAAATTTTTCAGAAAATCTCATGGTCATGAACATCTGTAAATTATTTTTAAATACAAGATGTGCCTGGGTTGATCCTAGCTGAGGGGTTCCTCAGCAGTGGCGTAGACACACAGAGCCAAGAGCTACTGGGAGAGGGCAGCAAGTGGGCAGGTAACCTCAAAGTGCAGTTCACATCAGGGAACTTCAAAGAAAGATGGGGGCTTCTCCTCAGGGAGATGGACTTCCACTCCCTTTCATGTGCAACTGCTGGTGAGCACAGAAATAAATAATGCACCCTGTGGAAGATGCTCGTTTTCTGAGCTACCCTAATCAGCTGTGGCCACATGTGCTCAGTGTCCTGGGAGCTGCTGAGACCGGTGGAGTCCTGCAGACTGCAGGGCACGCCTTGTAAAGAGCAGAGATGAGCTAAAGGGCAGGTCCCCTAGGACCATTCCACACACCCCTGTAGTCCACCCCCTGTACTCTGTCACACGCATTCTACCTCTGCCAATGCTCCTCATCTGCATCTTTATCTCCACTCAACTTTCTTACTGAAATTCCCTTTCTAAATCCAAAAAATCTGTGTCCCTTGGTACCCATATGAATACCCGTCTTCACAGGCATGGAAAAGTTCTGCTGCCACTGTCACATTGCAGCAAACTGCCTCTCTCTTCAGTCCAGGATCCCATTCAAAAAAGGATTCTTTTCAACTCACTCGGCAAGTTTTCTTGTTACCTTTCCTTGCAGATTTTCTGCTGCCTCAGCCAGGACCTCTTTTCTCCTGGCCATCTCTGAGTGCAAGATAAGAGAAAAAGACACATTTTTTCCCTTCATCTAAACAACAAACACAAGAAAAAAACTATGATGCCTGCTTGCCACAGGGCTATTCAGTGTTGTAACCGTCAAGCTTAAATTTAGTCTTATTTTCAATTGTAGCTTGATATTCTGCCTAGTTCTCATATTTAGAAGCCAACTAGCAACCATTGGACAAAAAAACCTATAAGCTTTACAGCTCTGGCATAAATGGCTAACGTTTGGGGAGTAAAGACCTGTTGTAGTTACTAAAATTAATTTCCTTTTTGTTCTTTTCTCTCTAGGTTTCTTTCTCCACGTTCTGTCTCTATATTTCCTTCTAGATCTTCCTCTTAATTCCCTTTCTCATCTTTTAAATTTTTGTTCTGGATTAATTTCTCTGAAGCTAAAAAAAATCAGATACTTGCAAGTATTTTCCTTTATAAAGGTCACACAATTGTTTGCACTGGACTCCAGCTGTAAAATGAGACAAGTTGTGTTCATCTGACACCAGCAGCAGAAAGTAACAGATAAGAACATGCACAGCTGAAGCCTGGGCACCCTCCCAGGTGGGCTGTGCACACCCATCCGTAGCCACCAGCTGCCATCTGTTCCACCTAGGATACCTGCACCATTTAATGTAGGGGTTTGTGATAACTTGAGGTCCCCCAAAACACCAGGCTATGGAGCCTAACCACAATTTATTTTTATTTTACCTATCTTTCTAAGCGGTCTTTTCTTGTTCCAAACCAGTTCAGTGACATCATCTGCATCCTCTTAAGGCTGACATTCCAGCTGCTCTGTTTTCCATGCTGAATTTCCAATTAAAACTCTGCTCCTGGCCTTCAAGACTTCCATAAAATTCCACGAGAAACTGGTCAGTGACCCAAGCTCTCACAGAAATTACTTTCTTAAATCTATTTAGCAGGATGTGATGCCTGTAAACTCTCCAAAGATTTAAAGACAGGGAGAACCTAGTTTTTACAAAAATAAGGCATACTGGGTAGATCAAGGTATCCGTTCATCAGTCCCATTCATGAGTAATGAGGTGAAGATTAACAGCAGAGGCTTCAGGGACATTTCATGTTTGAATGCTGGTGGAAGAGTAACTCCTCTCTCTTTCTGGAGTAATTAATATATAATTCAAAATGTAACTGCTCATACTGGGGAGACTTAATAGCTTGGTACATTGAATATTCACCTGGGATACATATATCATGGGGTTTAGTTCCTTCCCTAAACAAAGGAAAATATTCTAATGTGGTAAAGCCAGAAGTTCAGTCTGGGCCCTTACTGTCCCAAAGGAGGACTCCAAATACTAGAATAGCATTTACAAGGCTTCATGACCTCTGCAAAACAAGCAAAAGAAAAATTCACAGATCATTCTGTATTCAATTAGTCTTTGGTTGTTAGAAGATGAGCAAAATTGCAGAAAAATAATATAAAGTTATATAAAACAATTGTTTTACAAACTAATAATTTTACTGTTATAGTTACAAACATTTTAATTCAAAATGCTGGCAGTTCCTGCCAACTCCCAGCTACAACTTCAGTCAGGCATTAGCAACAGCTGGAGCCAGTAAGCATTTCACAGGCCATTTTCAGATGTGCCTCAATCTGCATGAAGCATGAAGGTGTACCAGCCTACCTAGCCAGCAGAGACTGCTGTCCTTGTGCATTTCTACAAAAGCATTTGAAAGGTGCAAGTCTCATTCTGCATGAGACCAAAACGAAATGTCACCAAAAAAAAGCAGACAAGAAGTAATGTTCTCTGCTGTACAACTGCAACTGAAATACCCTCTCCTATGTCGCAATGCTGAATTTCATTCCAGGAGGTCCAAAAAAGTTGGTAAGTGAAAACATAAAATGGACAGAGGAAGCAATAAAAGAAATCACTGAACAAAGCAGAGTCATAAGGGCTCAATCGCTATTACTCCTTCTATAACTGTGATCAGAATAACAAGCAACAATGAAATACTGGAGCCATTAAATAAATTAGCAAAATTTGTGCAGTCCAGTTTTACTGACACACTTAATTTCCTTGTAACTTTTCTACAGTAACGTCAAGGATGGAAAAAATAAAAAGTTTCATAATTCTGAAAACAGAGCTAAAGTCTCTTCTCTCCAGTTCAAGAGAGAGGGAATGGGATAGGCTGATCTCTGCCCAGCTCAGCCGTGCAATGTTCATAGTTAGGTATATGTGTGCAAATGCCTGTGCTGTCAAAACTGCCACACCTGCCCTGCCAAACCTATCCAGAGCTCCACTTCCTACACATAATGAGTGCACACAGTCTGGCAGAGCATGAGCACTGTGCTTCACCACGCACTATAGGCTGGGTCTGTGTATTTGAGGTATTCCAGGTTTACAGAGATTTAGTTGACAGGTCCAGACCAGCAGAAAAACTTTTCACTGCCCAGTTTCACGTGACAAATAATCAATAGTGAATTCTCAGTATGAAAAGTCTGTGATCAGTTTTTGGGTTAAAACTCTTTCTTCTGAGATGCCTCAAAATACTGCTAATTTAAACAATGGTAGAAATCCAGAGAATTTTACAAGTCATCTGGAAACAGAGAAAAAAATCCTAGAGTAAGTGACTAGTGTGGTAATGCAATTTCAGACATATTTTAGAAAATAATTTTAAAATCTCACTATAAAACCTAAAATCTGCAGCAGGGGGACCTAGAAAAAAGGCATAAACCCCCTCTGCAAAAACAATATCCAGCAGAAATCCACATTTACAAACTGACTTACAGGCTGTTGTACAAGGGAGCTGAGGTTCACTTCTCCCACTACATTTTTGTTCAGCTGAGGCTTTCTCACAGACATAAGCTCCACTGCAACTGGCTTTGAAGTCCTGTGCACACCTGCATAGATTACAAAGAAGGGAAGGCAGGTCCCTCCACACCCAAACTGTAAATTAACAATGCAACACGTCAAGTTAAGATATGCCCTCCGGCACCTTGTTTTAAAGTCAGACCAATGGCTGACAATCTCCTGACACTTAACCCTTCCCCTGGAATTCACACCCAATTTCCAGTCTCCTGAAAGAAGAAACAAATTTATAGGAGTAAGGGGGGGGGGGT
>VYZT01031373.1:50707-66560 GCA_013400735.1 Pomatostomus ruficeps
GGAGGGCCGGTTTAAATGTATCAGTTCAAACCTGGGCCATCTGTTTTAATCCGAAACAGGAACTAATTTTTTCTACACAAAACAAGAAAGTTGCCACTGTACTGATTTGACTTTTGCAGAGTGCTTTGTACAGCAATAGCTTTGGCTTGTGAATATGTCACAGGCTGAAGAGAGACAGGCTTTGCCTTTCCGTTTCATATGTTACTCCTGGAAGAAGCCCCTTCTATGGGTAGGTCATGGCAATTACTGTCGTTTATTTTGCCAAAACCTTTCAGGAGGTTCTGCTCTTCCACCAGAGAAGTATGTCACCAGTAGCTACAGCTTTGAAAAGGACTTTTAACTGAAGCAAGAGCAAGTATAGCCACCCACACTGCAAGAGTTCCTAGTCTTAACTGTACTCTTTTTCCTTACTTCCTCCACTTTGTCATGGTGGCTCAGTAATCAATCACACTCATCACGTCCCATCACTTCAGACCTAATTGCAGGTGACAACTAATTCCTGTCCCATCTGTAATATTAGCCTTCTCCTGATCTAACCTCCTCTTGACCCTATCTCATCTCACAGATCCTACAGCGATGGGGAACAAGCATGTGGGAATAAAGGACCCTGCTGACCTCCTGGATGTGGTTTCTGCAGGGGAGAGTCCAGTGCCTGCTGCCACTTCATGCTCCAACACTACTTTTATTTGACAAGTTTGCACACAAGCAGACATGCAGGCACAGAGCTGAGGCGCTGAGGGGCTGCTGGGCCTGGGCAAGGTGCATCTCACCTCACTTTAGCCACCATCACAAGGCCAAGCACAAGCCCACTTACAGAAAGGCAGAGGGCACCACTGACTTGGTGCAGCCATCTCCATGTCTCCCACCTGCTCTTCCAGGGAAACCATGCAGCCCACTCTGGTCTGTGGTGCTCCCTGGTGGCATCCCAACACCCTCCACCCTGCAGGTGGGAAGCTGGAGACATTTAGGTTGGCTTGCCATTTTATAGTGTTGTTGTGGTTTTAGTAGTGAGGAGGGGGCCATAAAAATGGCTCCTGTGAGAAGCTTCTGGAATTCTTCACCATTTCCAGCAGAGCCAATCTGGGATGGCTCTGAAGATGATGGACATGCCACTGGCCATGTCTGGGCCAATTAGAAAGGTTGGTTACGCTTCTGTGATGACATATTTAAGGAAAAATCAAAACAAAATGTGCACACAGCTCCCTTTGGTTAGAGAAGGAGGAGGATATGAGAACATGTGAGGGAAAACAACATGGAGACACCAAGGTCAGTGGAGAAGGAGGGAGGGGAGGTGCCCCAGGCTCTGGAGCTGAGATTCCTCTGCAGGCCGTGGTGAGCCCATGGTGAGGCGGGGTGTCCCCTCTGCAGTCCATGGGATCCACAGGGGATGCAGAGGGATCCACCCGCAGTCCATGGGTGAGGTGCCAACATTAGAGCGGGAGATGCCAGAAGCTGCAGCAGCCGTGGATGCCAGAAGAAGCTGCAGTAGCCGTAAATGCCAGGAGAAGCCGTAGAAGCTGCAGCCCAGTGAGAGACAGAGACTGAGATAAAAGTCCCACAGTTTGTGGAGGAGCTACGCTGGAGTGGGTGGATGTCGGAGGAAACTGTAGTCCAGGTGGGAGACCCGGTTGGAGAGAGAGGGGCCCCCTGCTTCCATGCTGGACCAGTTTGTCCTTGGAGGACTGCATCCCATGGATGAGTAAACCCACACCATAGAAGTTCACAGAGAACTGTCTCTCGTGGGAGGGACCCCACGGCAAATGCAGAGGAAAAAACTCCTCTCCCTAAGCAGGGGAAGAAGATCCTGGAAATGGACTGACCTGAACCCCCACACCCTGCCTCCTCTCCCCCCTCCCCGCACTGTTGGTGGGAGGGAGGGAGGGGTGGGGAGGGAAAAGAACGGTGTCTTTAAGGGTTTATTTTACTTCTCATATCCTCCTCCTAACTCTAGTAGTAATAAATTTCACTTTGCAACTTAAGTGAGCCTGCTTTGTCCTTTGAGCATTTTCTCCCGGTTCCTTATCTCAACTCAGATCCTTGTTTTAATATCTTTCCCCCCTCTCCTTCCCTCCTCTGCCCAGCTGTGACAGGGGAGGGAACGAGTGAGCGGCTGCCATGGGTGCCTGGCACTTGGCCAGGGTCAAGCCACAGCAAGTGTGGACCTGGTGGTCCAAACTATCATTGTCCCAGAGGTGGTAACACCAGAGAGTGGAGCTGAGCCAGAGGGGGACCAGATTGCAGTTCATCCCCTGAAGCACCAGAAGTCAGTGATGATTTCTGCACCCAGGCTTTGGTTCTTACAGCAAGACCTAACATACTCCTGACCAGTGATAAGAAAGATCATCCAGGTATCCAGCTGTACTACTGGAAAATTGTGCTCATCTGCCTCCTGCCAATGACATACAATTCCACTGCCAGGTGCTAGAAGTCTCTTCGTTTGAGACAAGTGCAGACAAAAGCCAAGAACTGCAGCCTACATGGTAAAATATGCTTTTCAGATCTTAATTGAAATTTCCACATTTGGATAGTCTTTGACTGTTTGGTTTGGGGGGAAAAATAAATAAAAGAATGGACTTCATTTTACGTGCCTTTTCTGTCTCACGCACACCTCTCCTTCCTTGTCACAAGCCCACAAGGAAGGGATCCAACCATGTTTTCCAGAAAGCAGGAATAATCTAATAAAACTGAAAACGCTGATTTTCAGATGTTTCTTCTCTCGGTTGAAAACAACTGTAGCTCTGATAAACATTGTTTCTTGATGTGTCTGTTTTAGGTGGTTTAGTTGAAGTATCTAACTCCAAGCACTTTGGTACATATCTTTATCTGTATCAAAAGAAACTAAATATACCAAGAGACAAGCAAAAAAGAAAGAAAAAAAAGATTAGGAAATGGCAACCACCAATAGTATTAAAGAATGTGAAGAGAAAAAAAGAGATAGAAATAGGACCCAGTTTCTTCAGGTGAAAGCTGAACTATGCCTTTCATTCAAACATAACCAGACAACAATAGCAAACCATCAGATTGCCCAAGGAGTGTATGAAATGGAAAAAGGAAAAAACAGACCTAATTAATAAGAGGGATATAAAGAAGGATCACTGCAATGCAGTGGTGGCATCTTCATTGCTTTTAAGAGGATCTTGAATTCCAGGATGCTTCTCCATTCAAGGAACTCTGAATTCAGGTGTAGATTTGTTTGATTGTTTTTCTCCTACAATTATGCAGCCAAGCTAACAGGACAAGTCAATGCTGTAAGACACTGTTGCACCCCAGAATGTTATCACTGTTATGGAGCAGATTATGTAGGAAAATGTGATCAGAATCTTCAAAAAAGGAGACAAATGAGCAGCCCCCTAGACTCATGTCTAAGGTGATATGCCAGGCACTCTCTGTCTCCTGTCTCCTATTAAAAAAAAAAAAAAAATCAGTTTCCATTTATAAAATGTACACAAAGATTGCAAAGGAGAACACAAAAGACAAACACCCCACCTCCCTTAGGGAAATCACAAATAACAAGAGACTAACAAGGTCCCACACCCAGAGTGAGATCAAAAGGAAAAGGGCTCAGAGAGGGACCTATTGGTATCTAGATGAAAAATCAGCAAGCCAATGATTTGTTGCTTGTTACCTAATAAGTTTCTAAAGACTAGGACAACTAAGTATCCCAAAATCTTCCTCTAAGAGGCCAGGATGAAGAATGGCATTCCAGATGGTTCCAGTGGATTGAAGCTATCAGTTGTCCTTCATGGGTTGTTAAGTGGATTTTTAGGGTTTTTAATGAGCTCACCTTAAACTCAACAACAGATTAAAAAGGATGTGCACATTAGATTCAAAATAAAATGTAAGATGGATGGATGAATGGATGGATATGAAGAACAGAACAGAATTAAAGCAATCAGCAGCGCCCAAATGTTCTTCCTGGTCAAAAAATTACTTTTAGAAAACATGCCAAATAATGCCAGCACCTATTCTTAACCACCTTATTTTCCCTACTTTCTGCTCTGCTTTTCACTTTTATCTCTAAAGCCCTCTATCATTAGCACCTTAAGAATCCAAACCTCTCAATTCCCTCAATGAGAGAATATAGTGCATTAGCCATAATAAGAACATTGAAATGTCTGCCCTGATACTGATTTTTTCAAGTTAGTAACATAGAGAATGCAACCAACACATAAAAATGGATTACTTTCATTTCAAAGGAAAGCAGTAACTAGATCTAATCTGAAAAGTAACTGAAAATAGCACTAGGGAATGTCTCACTTATTGTAATTCACTGAATTCACACCACTTTGACTTAGCTGGAAGAGAAACAAAGACCCTCTGAAAGTATTAGGGAATCTGAACTTTTGGGAGGAGCAGCAATCAGTTCTCCCCTGAGCTAATCTTAAGGGCAGAGTACCTATACACTCAGTAGAGAGGTACCTCATTAATTCTGTGAAATATTGATACATAAACTGAGCAAAGTGTAATTACTTGTCCTTGAAGGCCATTGCAAGTAAAGGCCTGGAGTTCCCATGCCAGGAGTTCGTGTTCCCTTCAAATATGTCATGAATCTAATTGACCTGTTATCTCAGAGGTACAAAACCAGTACATTTCTATAAAACCATGGTTCAGAGGAAGAGATGCTACCCTGACTGTTTTGGGTCTATTGGGCTCCTAAACCTCCTTCCTTCCATTTTCACTCCTCAGCCAAATTTCCACCCCTTCTCACATTTCCAGATATAAACTCCAGTGTTTTAAAAACTTTTCCTATTATACAGACACTGAGAAACCTATTGGCAGATGCCCTCCTTGTCCTACAAACCTCTCTATATTGTGTTTTAGTCACTGGTCAAATCTCATTCAGCTGTATCCAGAAAACTAATTTCTGCCACCATTCTGACACTCAGTAGCTTAGCAGTGGGCACCCACATCCCTTCACATTTGAACAGAATTACCCTCCTGATCTGAGGGTGTCTGTTCTTCTCTGAGCCTGTCTGGGCATGTAGCCATGGGTTGCTGTAGAGTTAATATTGCAGGGTCTGGTGCTGCTCATCAATACTGTAGAGGTGCCCAGGTGCCCTGGCAAAGATTGGGACTTACTGGGCCAAGGACTGTGCAAACAGTAAGGAACCATGCCTGCCTGCAAAGCCTGAAGTCTAAGCACACGGTGCAAGCAAAGGGAGAGCTCCCATTTCCCTTTGACACGTGGGAGGGGGTGCCCCCTCCCTCTGACCACCCCCTCCCTTTCCATCCAGCGCTGATGATGAGGTTCTGCTCCATGGGCTTTCCTGCAAGAACCCCCATCTCCTCTGGCAAGGAGAAATCCCACATTTCTTGGGGATCTCCTTTGACACACCTGTGAGTTGCTTGCTGCACAGCTTCCACACTTACAAAAGGCTGAGCCCTGCCCACATCATAAGCACACAGGCCCACCAAGTCATTGCAGCCCATGTACACCTATGCACCCATGTACACACACAGACACACAGGCCTGGCATACTGCCCAGCCCTAGGAAAACTCAGGACTGCCCACTTGTGCAACAAAATTTCCTCACACGCTGCACCCCAGCCTGAAACTGCATCTGCGCTCAGGTCTCCTGGCACCTGCTTCTCAAGGGCACCCACAGCAGCTTTTTCTCTCACTGCAATATGATCTGATTCACACTCAGAGTTGTGACGTGACACACACCCTTGAATTCACCCATGTTATATTTAACACTGTGTTGAGGTTTGGGATAGTTTTTCCTTTTTTTTTTTTTGCTTGTGTCTCTATCTTAGGAATTTTTTCCCATTCTTGTTAATGGATGGATGATCAAGAGAGACAAAAAAGCCAGGGACAGTGCCTGGCCCCGGGGTAGGCAGGGGGGCAGGGCACCAGTTTTCAGTTTTTCCTTGCTTCTGGGGAGAGAGGAAGGCTGCGGCGGGAGCTCCAGGGCAGACTGCCACCACTCCAGGTTTTCACTTCTTGTTGTGGCTTTCTACCTGCCCTGGGGGGAAGAAACCTGGGACCGCTGAGCTTTTTTCCCCTCCCAGGAAGCCAGCCTCTGGGGTCCAAGGGTCGGGCTGTCTGCCACGACACCTCAGTGCTTCCAGCCTCAGCCGCTGAATTGCTGACACACCCTGGCCTACCTCTGCGGGACCCTGCCAATTCCTGCCTTCCCAGCCTGCTACTCCGAGGCCCCTGTTACAGCTCCTCCTGCTACCCAAAGAGAGCACTGGGACTCCACGGCTGCCCCTGGGAGCTCGTACAGGGAGTTCTTTCTCCATCCCTTCCTGCTGGCTGCAGCCGCCAGCGCACACGCGGCCGGAGCCGCACCAGAGCGCCCCCTGCAGCCCAGGGGAGTCATCGCACCCTCCCTGCGCACCGGGAGCACCAGCGCCCCTGCCGGCTGTGACTGTGACCGCACCAAAGGGGAATTGCCAACAGAGCGGGAAGAGACTGTCCGTGGGTTTGTCTGTTCTTATTTGTTCTGGGTACCATTGTTGTTGTTTTGTCTGTCCCACCATATATATAAATATATTAGTAAAGGACTGTTACTCCTCTTTTCTCATACCATTGCCTGAAAGCCCCTTGATTTCAAAATTAAACCAATTTGGAGGGAAAGGGGGTTACATTTTCCTATTCTAAAGGAGGCTTCTGCCTTCTTTAGCAAATACCTGTCTTTGAAACCAAGACACATTGGAAACAGCACACTTTCCTCAGGCCCACATGTGGGATGCAGCAGTGAGCTTCCCTCTGTTGGTTGTGGTGATGGCACCACACTCCTTGAGGTCACCACCCAAGCTTGGCCTCACAAGTGATTCTGCCTTCAAGGCAGAATCAACTTTCCGTGTCTATCAGCATCCCACCTAACTCTGGCCACTGCTATAATGGCAGACAGACTTTAAAGGAGTCCAGTAAATTCAAGGAAAAAGAAAAGTAGGGACAGAAAAGAAGTGACTGATAAAGAAAACCAGAAGAGCATTTACCTCTGAATGGTTGGTGGTACTCCTGAGCCATAAGAGCATGCTCACATCAGTTGCTCTGAAGGCAAGAGAAAGCATTAAATTGACAAATAATTAAGGTTAGCCACGTATAAGTTTAGAATTTATTTCCAGAGGCTAAAATCATGAATGCTGGAAAGTTGAGATGTCCTTAAGGATAAAAAACTACAATAATTAACTTTCAGACTGCTATAACACTTTCTGTGGGATTTCCCAGGTGGAAATACGCATGAATGAGCTCTGTAGACCATCTGTTACAAACCCAACATTTCAGGAAGTGTTCGGACTGAGTGCACATTTGCTGCGCAAAAGATCTGTGGATGTTCAATAGATCTGGAAGCTCTGGAACATGTTTGGCTAAGCGCGCATGCTCAATTCTGTTGAATAACATGAATGAGCAGGGCAAATCTAGAATCCAGGACAATTCAGACTTACCATGGTACAGATTCACACAAGTAGAACAACACTATCTGAAATCCACAGGACTTTAAGGCTGGCTCTGCACATACTGGGTAGCTAATCTTTGCATGTGCTGTAGAAACAGTGCAGGTTTCCAGACTTATGTCAGGTCAGGGAACGATCTATCATGCAGTCACTGAGCAGGGCTTCCCGCTGGCTGGAAATCCTGGGCCAGTGTAAAAACCCTGAAGCTCAGTCTAGGAGCATATCTGCAAGGAAAATGGGGCATTCTCAGGGGCACTCAGATCTGTGGTGCCCTGTGTTAGCCCCATGGTAACAACAAGGCTCCTGTCCACCTCTGACATACAAATGCTTTCTTCTTCAGAGAGCTTGTGCCTGGGTCAGTATCCAGAAGGTTGTGCTTGTTTGTACTAGCCCAGATGAGGAACCCATGCAATGCTAATTATATGCTGTAGGTACCTGTTAAGCCATTTTACAGACACTTGGTGCCTTTATAATTTAAAGGGACAAGTGTAGTGAGTTACATGTAAATGAGGTCTGGCTTAGTGTCATAGCGTCTACAAAGGACACGAGAGTCAATAAACCAGGGAGTCCTTTTCTTCTCTGCATTACTGCAGAGGAGGCAGGCAAAGCAGAGGCTATGTTGCCTGCGGACAGGAAGCAGGAGTTTGTTAGCACAGCCAGAGGCGTTGCCCTAGAGGAGAGCATACCTGCCAGGAACAGGGTGTAGCAGAAGCTTCTCCCCACCAAACCCCAGCTGGCAGGTTGGGATTGGCACTGAAGGGAATGCCAGCAGCAGTCCTGGAGGGAGGGAAAGGCTGCACACAAGCTCTCCCATCCCAAATCCCTGGGGCTGGCTTCCCACCCAGCATCACTGCCTGTTACTCAGAGTAT
The DNA here is from genome assembly GCA_013400735.1 of Pomatostomus ruficeps. Taxonomy (NCBI): domain Eukaryota; kingdom Metazoa; phylum Chordata; class Aves; order Passeriformes; family Timaliidae; genus Pomatostomus; species Pomatostomus ruficeps. The sequence goes on from VYZT01031373.1 coordinate 58,985, forward strand.
AAACCCAAGAAGAAATGTGCATGAAGGGAAAACCAATAAAAGGCAGAAAATGGCTGGGGAAGTGAAGTTCATTGTACCTCTGGCCAAGTTCCCGGAGTTATGCAGTTTCCTATGAGGTAACACATGTGATACCACAGCTTCAATCCATGAACAAATAAAGTGGTATTGTTTTGCCCACTGCAGTGCAACTTCAGTTATGATGGTTAATGAAGGCAAAAGCCTGGCAGGATTTTTAAAAGGACCTGAAACTGCCTTGAACAATGAGGGATCCAAAATTGCCTTCTTGTACACTCACCTCATGTCACAAGACAATGATAGAGACAACAAAGGACTTTTTCCAAAAGACTAGTATTCTTGTGTGTCCTTTCTTCCAAATTCTTCCCTCTTTCTACATTAATATTAGTCATATCTGAAAACCAACACCAGAAACGGAACCAGAAATTATATTTCTTCTCTATTAGCTTGGATGCTGATTTGAGGGGGTGGAGGGGCTGATACAACAGAGGCCTGAGATTTTTAACTCTGCTGACTTTCATGAATATATTCCTGATTTGCACATACAATGTGCTTGGTCACCTCTTGGCAAAGTTTTGCTTTCACAGATACCACCCTGCCACAGCTGGCAGTAATTGGGGATGCTGAGGACAGCTCCTACAGTTGAGTAAGTGCCTGCTGGAGCAAATTACTGGTTCCCCCTTCAGACGGTCATTCCTGATCATCAGGAAAAAGTCATTTTGGGGAAAGATAAAATTTCAGCTTCTAAACTGGCCCATCTATAAACCTGAATGAATTTATGCAAAGAGAAGAGGTCTCTGGAAATCCAGAAAGCACAGTGGCAGACTGAGGAGTCAACTCACTACCCATTACCATTGCAGGCAGGCATGGTACAGGAGGTGTTTCACAAACCAGACATGGCTATGGAAAGGCCCACACTTCTCCCAGTGCTTTGCTGGATGAGTAAGTCCTAAGTTAAGTGCCACAGAGTGTGGCTCACCCACTGGAGACGCTTCTCTTCCCTCCCTGCTTTCCTTCAAGCCAGAGATACCTCCAGGGATTAGATCATCCCTTGATGTCAGGCTTCGTGCTGTGCTCCGTTGCCAGCCATGGGTGGGTGTGTTATTAGTCAGATTTACATGTCTAAAACATCATTTGTGCAACCACCCCAGGGCATGGCTGTGAATGCACTCAGGATGAAAATCTGAAAAAGAAGTTAAATAAGCAGAAAAGCAGTGTCTGAGTTGAGGCACCCCTATAGGCAGCTCAAACCTACTGGCAGCAAGTTAGCTAATATGATTTACCACCAGATTTACTGCAGAATGTGTTTGCTTTTGAATGCTTCTTTAGTTGCTTCATGTTGCCCTACTAGATGCAGTATGCACTTGATATTTGTCTCTAAAAAGCAAAACATGAAGCTGAAGAGTCCCACACAAGGGGCACACCTCCAGGGCACCAACAATAGGCATTAAATCAAGAGGACTCCATAGGCCATGACCATACAGAAGTTATTTATCTACCTAACCTGGGGCTTGCAAGCTGTCACTCTGTCTGTGTTCAAAGTACATCTCTCTGTGGCACTAGGGTGCTGCTGTCCCCACAGACTAGTAAAATCTCAAGGAACTCCAGACAGCAATGGTAAAATATGAACGAAATCTCAGAGGAATGTAACACATTACAAGCAGTTGACATGGTATAAACCTGTTTTAAACATTTTCATGACAAAAAGAGAAGACTCTGTTTTAAAGGATTCTACTCACGCTTTTCATTACCAACACAAAATTAATGGCCACAGCCCAATACTGTTGGGGAAATCATGCATGGAAGCATGGGATAAGTGGAAAGCAATTTCAAGTCATATCAATACCACACTACCAGAAGATCAGGAGTAAAACAGCCAAGTTGAAATAGTGCCCAAAATCTATCCTCCTGATGGGCTGCCTCTAGATCAGTCGTCATGAGAGGGGCTGTGCTTTCCTCCTCCTGTAGCACTGAGGAGGAATAAAAAGCCAGAGCTGCAGCTCTCGAGGGAAGAAAGGGAAATGTTATGGAACCCAGAAGAAAGTACAGAACCAAGAAAGTTTCACACAGCTTTTGAGGCATTGGGTTGGCAACAGCAGTTCAGATATCTGGCTGTTTTGCTGCACCCATTTGCACAAATTCACTTCTCCTCAACCTCTGTGCACCCTACAGTCCAGGCTACCACAAGAAACAGGAGTGATGAGCAGCTCACACACTGCCCATGCAAACACACCATCAGCATCTTGTCATCCTACACCCGGTGCAGCCCAGTTTACCTGATTGCATCACTTCTGTTCACAATAAGTATTCATTGTGAAACTCTCTCAAGACAGGAAAAACTAGATAACAGGGGAAGAGCTTCTCTGTGGAGATTGCCACAGATGATGCTTGTTTTTGTTGTTCAAGAAATCAGCATGACATCCAAAACAACAAAAAATTTTCCTGAGGTGTCCTAAGCATGCCATAATTTTTCACAGCTAAGCTGTGCAAGGAATAAGAAAACCAGACTTTATTTCCATTTCCATTCACAAAATGTACACAAAGAATCTAAAGCAGGACACAGAGCAACATGCCCCACCACCTCTGGGAAATCACAAGTAACAAGAGCCAGATTTTTCAAAACGGTTTTGGAATAAATCGATTGTGTAAGAAAAAAAATTATTTAAAGCAATTCACAGGAGTGGTGGGCACACCTGCTAAATTATTCAGATAACATCAACAACGCCAAAGACAAATTCATGTTAAAATTCCTCCAGTTGCTACCAGAAAAATAAACACTCAGCCCACTCTTCATGCTTTAAGAACTCTAATCATAACCTGGGGCTATCCCCTTAGGTCATTTCTGTCCTAGACATCAGCCATTATTCCTCAACACAGCAGCACAGTTCCAACCCTGACTCCTCTCTTCTTTATTTCATCCATCAGAATATCCTCCCCTCCTTCCACCCTGGATTGCACTGGCAGGTGTAAAGCAGAGGGTGGCAACTTGCCTTCCCACCTGCAGAGAGAGAATATTAATCCCTTCCTGTTCCATGGAAATGTAGGAGCTGCCTACCATGCTGCAAGCAAAATCTGAGTTTATTTTTAAAACAGTACTGTCATTTTTAGTGTTCCAGATTTAGGAAAGGCCTTGATTTGATTATGTCTCATGGTGTGTTCCTTAATGACCTCAAATTATGAAGCTGTGATCCAGAAAAAGCACAGAGGTTGGTATCACCATAATCTGCTCCAAAATGTGCTTAGACTTACATCCACACACATCCCTAAGACTAATTAATTAATTAATTAGACCAAATCAAAACTTTCTGGTAGCAAATATATGTTGTTAATTGAATAAAAATAAACTACTGAAAATAAAGCAATAACTTTTGCATTTTGCTAATATTTTAAAAGCCTTCATGTAGTACTAAATACAGAATTATTTGCCTAACCATTTTCCTATAAAATACACTGAGATATTATATTTACCTGGTTTCTGTTGGTTCAAAATAACAAAACTATTCATTTATAAAGTCCCTTTATGGACTCAATATATGGGCCATATATTACAGTTTTTTCTCTGGTTTAGTAGCATAAAATTTCTATATTTACACAGCTAAATTAATGACTCTGATTATCTACAGATGATTTGCAATTCTAAATTGTAATTGGCCTCACTAATTCAATGCAATAACTTGTTAAGCATCTGCATACAGGCTGTGACATGTAAACTTGCACAAAGCAGATGATGGCAATTTTATTACATCACTAAGAATTGACAGTATGTGATGGAGAGCTTTGATGTGATTTGTATTAAATGTCATTCTTGAAAGGAGACACTATTTTTATGAAGTAGAATATTTTTCTTGTATCTATGTAAAGTACTAACACAAAATATAGCAAACCAGCAAAGCTATGCCAGCAGAAGGGATGCTGTTGAAACACATTTTTAATTCCTTGAAGAGTCATATTTTATTGTTATTTAGGAGGATATACTGGTAGAATTAGAACTGTTTTGAAACCACACCTAGCAACAGCTCAAGGAATTAATTTGTTAAGGAAAAACTTTACTTACAGTCAGTGCTCAGTTTCTCTAAATTTTCAACATGAAAAGGTTTTGCAATAAAATGTAGCTAAGTTTATTAGTTAGATAGCTGAAGTTTGCTGCTCTTTATCCTTAGTTACGGCACTGACCTCAGGCAGCCCCAGAAAAATGTCAATGGAGAATTGCAGCCAACAAACCACTAAAGCTCCATCCTGTCCTGTGAATGTCCCATTGATTTCAGCAGTGTGGGACCCATCTGAAAAGCTTTGATGAAAAATGGTCATGTGCAGTTCCACTCTAGGATTCCTCTTTTAATTATGCCATCCTCAAAAACTGTTAGTGCCAACAGCAGTGTACACCGGCCTAGGGTTTGCCCCAAGCTTCTTTTATCCAGCAACACTAAAGAAAGCCTTCTGCTCTGTTTCATGTGCTTTCCATGCAGAAAGTTTAGCCTATAAATCATACCTTCCACTTAGGTGGGATCCTAATGCTTTAACAATTATAAACCACTGCAGACTTCCACCTAACAGAAGAGCTGCCATTGACTCTAATAGGAATAAGACTGGTACTTCATTAATGCAGTGCAGATGGCTTTTAATATCTTTCCAGGACAAAAGAGCTCTCTATCAGCATATATGGGACATTATTGTCAGTTGTGTGTGTGAAGAGGCAAGTAGGTCTATTTCAAACTGTCTTTTGATGATTTATGATCCAGCTGGATTTCAGAAATATCATTTCCTTAACAAATACTGAGCCAGCTCTTTGATATATTTTCTCCTACTGACGACAAGTCTCCGATGAAGTTCATCATACTCCAGTAATGTTTCTCAATTTGTGGATTGTGACTCCTTTGAAGACCTGAAAGCATTCAAAAGAGGCCAAGTGACATGAGCAAAAGCAGACTTAGTCAGCTCAGGTCTTCCAGGTGAAGTGTTATGTTTACCAGCTACCAGCATTCACACCAGCCCAGGAACTATTATTTTCTTCTCATTGCTTATAATTGGCAGACATTAGTTCGGTCCCTTCAGCACATGGGTATGATTGTTTACACTTGCAAGCTGTAAGTACCAGCAATTCTCATTGCCCCATCCTAAAAGGACTCACCTGCTGTAAGTCCAGCAGGTTGTACAAAAGATGGATAAACCAGAGAAGGTTGCATTTTCAGAAATTCTTGATGTTTCTCTGTCTCACAGGAGAACAGACAATAAACAGATTCTTAATATTTTAAGAGGAAAATAATACGTGGGCTTGAAACTGTGGAACAGAGACAGAAGAGGCAGAGCATTCAGCTGGCCTCTACACCTGCAGATAAACTTACCTTTCCAAGACAAGTGCACTGTATGAGTTAGGAAGGTGGAAAACTGATAAAAAAAGAAAGAGTGAAAATGGAGACTCAAAGAACACCCATCAAAATCAAGATGTTGAGAACAAAATTAGCCATGAGCCCAAAGAACACAAAAGAAGAAAAACATAATTGCCTAATCATGAGCACCAAGAGCTGGATAACAGCTGAGAGGGACTGGAGTTACACAACTACAAGCAGTGTGACAGTGTTACAGAACCCGTCATGATGAGTATGTTAAAGCAAATGGCCAGGATCTGCATAGGCACAGGGAACAGGGGAGATGGCCTTGCACATGACGTGAAGTGCATCACTGTGTGTGTGCAGCTCAGGAACATTCACAGCTACAAAGCTTGGCAAAGGCCTGCCCATTCGGTTTGTGTGTTCAGCCCAGCCATTGCAGGCTCTTTGCAACTAAGCTGCTCTCTTCGCAGACCTGTTCAAGGTGTGCCCTCCTACAGCTGCTCTCCAAGTTGCTGGAACTAGGGAAGAAAATTATTTTCAAAGGCTAATTAATACTGTCATGAAGTTCAAGATCAGCAAAGAGGTGGTCTATTTTGCAGACTCTCAAATCAAATCAGCTAGCTGGATTACTAGATCCATAATGAGCTATCTGTGGTGCCAGAGTAGAAAAACCCATTGTCACACACATTGAACTGAATGAAGCAGTCTGGATGCCTTCTGTTGCCACTAAAAAAATGCAAAAGTACAGGTAATTTTCTAATTTGAAAATTAATTGCCTCTGATATAAAATAAATCTATACTAGAACCAGATTGAAGATAGATTGATGACAAAAGTGTATTTTTTGGCTCTTTGTGCAGGGGCATCCAGGTGTATGGAGGGAAGTTGTGCTATTCCAATTGTCCAGAAAAACAGAGAACTGAACCTGGCCCACTTTACTGGTTAGCATAGATACAGATTTTATAAACTTCTCTAATAAATTTCCTCATATTTTTAAGTTCAAGGGTCACAGAAGTTTGGTTTTGGTGACCCATATCACCAGCTCATGCTCAGACAGTTATTCACCTCATTTACCACGTCCCTCTGAACATCACTCTACCCCAGCCCAGATTTGTCCATACCATCTGTATGACCTAAGATTTTTGTTGTCTCTCCAATGACTTTATATTCATTCAACCATGTTAAAACAAGCAATCAAAGGTCACTTGAATTATAATACTACCACTTCGACATTTGTTAGTTTCTTCAGCATTAATGTCCTCTGAAAATTCCATTTGTGCTAGTTCTCTGTGTGTATATATATATACACACACACAAATATATATATATATGTATGGGGAAAGTACTGCACATCACAGAGAGAAGAACAATTTCTAAAAAAACTTTGATATAATAAATCTCTTTAAGGAAGAGGAACTGTCACACTACATAATAGACTGTGCAAGTTTCCACCTGTGAAATCATTGCAAACTCAGCTGAACAAGACCCCAAGCAACTTAGTCTGCTGACACTAGTACAGCTTTGAGGAAGGGGCTGGACTACATGACCTGCAGAGGTACCTTCCAACCCAAATGATTCCGTGATGATTCTACATTTGCATTCCAAGACCTGTCAGCTTGCCAGCTTTCAATCACTGTAACTCACTCCATGTTAATTTTATATTGCTTGGCATTCTTAACTGCTGTCTCATGTGATGTTAGGTCAAATTTGGTCATTTCCATCATGCTTACCGAATTAATTTGCCATTTCATTAAAAAAAAGGTGGCAAGTAAGATTTCCAGTATCAATTTATTTCATATAGTAATTATGACTGGCATTAATTGTATTTTTCTCCTTTATTTTTTTCGTTAATTTAGCCCTAATGAGCTCGTCGTTCTTTTGCCCATGATTCACAATAGGCCTTATTCTATCTGCCAAAAATTATTCTGGATTCACAGCTCTTCGAGAGTTTCAGTAATCCCTGAACACTCGAGCCACTTTTCAGAACGGCTCTTGAATGCAGTTAAATGTTTAACTTCTCCTCCAGTTCCTGACAGCACAGAATTGTTTCCCCGCAGCCTGAACGCCGCTCCTGACACGCTCCCAAGTGAGGTGTTCCTTGAGCCCTGCCGCCCCTCGGGGCCGGGGCCGGGGCCGGGCACACCCGGCGCGGAGGCACCGCCCGCGCCCTCCTCCTCCTCCCCGGGCACAGCCCGGCCCGGGGTCGCTCTGTCCGGGTCCGCCCTGCCCCGCC
>VYZT01031373.1:66673-108748 GCA_013400735.1 Pomatostomus ruficeps
CGGCCCGGCCCGGCCCTGCTCCGCCCGGGCTGCCCCACCCGCGGCGGCGGGCGCAGCGTGGCTTCCTCTCCTGAGGGGCTTCAGCGGGGAAAACAGCGCGACTGGGAGACTTCCTGCTCTTTCTGTAGCTAAAACCCTTGTCAATGAATAGTATGCGATTGAGAACGACTTAACACGGCTTGGTGTTAACATGCATATCAAAAACTCCCGTTTGTCATGCATAGCCCAAATCTTATCTGTTTTGCTGGCCGATACAATGCAAATAAATTCCAGGGATTCTGACTTTTTTTTCTTTGTACTCTGTTTTTGAGTCAACAAAACATTGGCTTTTGCTCACTGTCTCTACACATTTCCACACACTTTGTATTTGTCAGTACCTATGGCACATTCAGAGCCAAACACCAACGCCTCTCTTTCCACCTACACCATCTGCCAGTATAGGCAGCAGACTGACATTGCCAAAACATTGCAACCTGACCCACTGAAAAAGGACAACTGGTGTTTCTGTCTTTAGCACAGCAGTAAAGAAAAGATAAATCTTTTTAGTATTTTTTTCCCTGCCAAACGCCAGTTAGTTTTGAAAGAAGGCTTAATAGCCAGCATTGCATTTTGGTAACTGACCTTAAAAATCACAATCATCATGCCAATTTCAAGCTTGTGAGAAAACGTGTAACCGTTTCTCACTACCAGTTGCAAAATCAGCTTTAAATTTCTCATTGTCAATCCTATGGGCTTTCCTGTGGCAAACAGTTCTGCCTTTTAGTCTCCAGACAGCCAGTGTAGTTTGAATCCCAGTTATCACACAAAAAATGAACTGATTTTGTATATAAACACTCATCATCTGCCACTTCCTGGAAGAGAAAATCTACCCAAACCAATCTTTCCACTCTGATTTTAGTTGGTATTTGGACTACAAGGCCACCCTCCAAAACACTGCTCTTAGGCTCTCCTGATCATGACAGATGTTAAGGAGGAAGCCACGGGGAGTTTTCTTTCTCTCCTGCTCTACATACCACCAGAAGTTAGGTGTCCTTAATACCAAGTTCCTGTTGCCTGAGATGTCTTTCACAAACAGTACTTAAAGACGTGTGATGGATCCATGGAGGATACGCATCATTCACAGCCCCTGCAGCCATTACTCACTTAATAAATCATTGCTTTTGGCACTGGGACATCAATCCTCCCCTCTCTCACAGACAGCGAGAGATGCCCTACCCTATATAGCCTATCTCCCATCTCATTAGGTTTCTTTGTCACAGCAGAAATCTTCGGACTGAAATGTAGCCCTTTCGTTTGCGAGGGTTGATTCAGGATTGTCTTCAGAAGCAGAAATGTTGAAGTTTCATGAGAAATCTTGTATTTATGACATTGTGTGGAGCCATATTAACTGGCTAACAATAGCTCTGCTTCTGCCAAATAAAGGTATGTGGGACAAGGTAGAGATTGCAGGATGGACCTGATAATCAGCCAAGTTCAAGTGAGTAAGTGGCCATATGGACTTATTATCCATGGTTTTATCCTGCAAGAACTTCAACATATCCAGAAGAGTCCATCAGGTCCTGTTGAAATCAGGTTATGTCAATAGTAATAATGGTGATATTGTGTAACAAAAAGGAAGGCACACACCCTGCCCATACAAAGGCACAATCCAGGCATGGGGGTCTGCTTAGATGAGCACAGGAAAACATCAAAGCTAGAAATGGATCTCCAGGGAGAGAAGAGAGCCAGATGGTCCTGTTTCAGATGGAACCTGTGAGAATTTCTAGCAGTTCCCTCCACTTTCAGATACATGCTATGTGGCTTAGGCAAAACACTACGGGATAAATATGTAATATCTAGGTTTCATTCTCACCCTTTGGCATGAAGGCACCCAGTATCTTTTACAAGTTCTTAATTTGCCCCATAAGTAGATCAAGATGCTTGTGCAGCATGCATGCAAAGACACTGAACGTGACCTAGGAAATGCCAGGAGAGGGATGAGTAGTAAGTTAGACTTCTCCTAAAGCACCAATGCCTGAGTCCAGGTTGCAAACAGATTCCTTCTGCCAATCAGAGGCAAGCTAAACCAGGTCAGTGACTGTACACAGAAAGAGGAGGAGGAGGAGGATGTAGTGGCAGAGATGACGCCCAGTAGCCCAGCAGCAAGAGAACTCACACTGGAGGTAGAAGATTGAGGTATGGATACCTTCTCTTCTGCCTGACTTAGAGCAGGGATTTAACTTCAGCACTTCTGTCTCCTAAACAAGCAAGCCCCCCAGGCTCTCAGTGTCAATGGCACTGCTTTGCACAGAATTTTTAAATGCTCCTTTGGCCAGAGAGAAAAAACTATACTCACTCCCAGAGATCATGCCCAGAAAGCACTGATCTGGGATGTACACTCCTGCCCTCATCCAGGTTGGCCAGATACCAGCCTAAATATTAGTCTAGTCTTTAGTCTCTGGAGTTCAATGCCACTGTGGTACAGCAGTATCACAAAGACAAGGCTCCAGGCCATATCCACCTCCTATCCATCTCACTTGCCTGCAGAAGTACCTTCAGGGCATGTTCCAGGGCAGCCCAGCTGGTACTCACAGGGATGAACTTCATGTGCACCCAAATGTATTGAAGTGCACTCAAGGTCACGCTTATTCCCATGCAGTACATGGCCCTGTGTCCCTGTGAAGCCTCTGCCTAGCCTGTGCCTGTGCAAATGTATCCTGTGACCTTTATCAGGTGGACAAGAACACCTGGAGTGAGACAGAAATGTCTCTTGCCCCAGATGCAGATGGGACTTGTGAGCTATCTGAGCTCAGGCCAACTGCAAGCAAGAGTGGAGAACTCAGATGTTTGCTGCCAGAGGACCACTGCTCCAGCCCACTCTGGAGCCCATGCCCTGGGGTGGAGTACTCACAGACCCTCTGCCTCTGCTCCACTTGCAGTAGCTGTGATCATCCCCCTACCAGCAGCACCATGAGGATGAACACAGTCATGTGGGGCTACTGTGGCCACAAAAACAGAGTATAGGCAGAAAAGGTGATCTGACAAAGCAAAAGTGGAAAAGTAGAAGTTCTTTCCTGGAAACACTTCTGAGAAGCACAGAATGGAGAATAGGGAAGAAGAAATGAACAATCACATCATTGTCAAATCCTAGCAGAGCACAGCCATGAGTCAGGTCCCAAAGAATCATAAAATTACAAAGCAAAATGACATTCTTGTTCTTTGTATTTTTCATCTGGTTTTTTGAGTCTCTAGGGTTCATATGCAATCTTTTCCTCCATTAGAAGAATCAGGATAAGATTTTGCCTTAGGCACTTATGTCCAGAAAACATGGTTGTAACAAACACATCAAACAGGACAGGGATGCCAACTGAAATGCTGAATTTTAGCTAAGAAAATTAAAATTAAAATGTATAAAATGGACATGGCTAATTGGTGACTTCCACAATCTGTTCTCCTCCTGTGAAACACAAGGTGATTTGTATTTCTGTGATCTGCAAGTCTGAAAAGAATGGAAAAAGAAACATTTGAGTATTTGCAACATTGTGTTACTTCTTTTATCTATCAGGGTGCTAGTAAGAGAAATGTATTTGAAAAAATTCACCAAGTTTTTTGTCAATGTGTAAGGCACACAGGTCAGGATGTTGTGGGAAAATGCAATTGACATTCATCTTGTCTTCTTCAGCAACACGTGTCACATCCGTGCCGTTTTCATGTCCCTACATGTTAAACTGCTGTGCTCCTGTTTGGGAGAAGGCCCCACAAATCACATAGCTGAAGCACAGATGTGAGAATTTTTATGAATGTGGCAATCCAAATGCAATTGACAGTTTACAGGAAGCAAAATAAAGAGAGTTTTGTGTCTGCATTTACAGTGTAGTGAACAGGTGAGTTTAATATCAGTGTCAAATTTATCCAGGTAATAAATCACACCTAAATAAATCAAAGTCTTTCTGAGCTGGAAACAGCCCTTTTTTTAACTCATTCTTCTTTAACATTGAGTCTTTGTTCTTACATGAAACTTTGTATTTCTCAATTACTTTCTTTATCAATTTGCCAATCAAGTTTCACAGCAATATAATACCATCAGATATTTAATCCAGTTTAAAAAATAGAAAAGCATATGGTTTTAATAATTAGTTACTGAAGTGTCAGCTCAAGTTCCTGCCATTTCAACCAAGACTCAGATCCAAATCCTTCTTTCTTTTTGTATGGTATCCAATACAGACATACTACAGTATCCCCAAGGAAATGCTAGAAGCCTCTGCTCTATCTACAGGTGAAATCTTTGTGACTTCCTAAACTAAAAGATTGTGTGGGCAAATGTGTTGGTCCCTTAAACATACTGAAATAACCAGCTTCTCAAAGAGACAGAAATTTTACTTTATGGTATTGCTACAAGTCTTCTGCAGCATGACTGATAGGCAGTCTTCCTCCACAGAGAACTGAAAAGAGAGAGAACTAACAAAGAGAGATTTATGGATAAAGCACATAAAACCTTTATGCACCACAGTAAAGCTGAGGGCATGTTGCTGGCAGCATGGCTTTGCATGCCTGTGTGCATTTGCAGGGAAACAGAGATGCTTGTCTGGAGAGTCAGTGAGGAGCTGCACACCAGCAGGACACCTCCCATCAGGGATGGCTACCAGCTCTGTGCCGTGTCACAATGCAAGCAGCTCCCTCAGCCCCTCTCAGCCTGGGCAAGGCAGAGCTCATGCACACCTGTCTGCAGGGGAGCAATACCCACTCATCTCAGTGATCCACCCTTGCAGACAGTGCCCCTTCTCCTTCACAGCTGTTTACCCATGAGGGACTTCAGCATCTGGAATGGTTATGCATCTGTAGTGCAAGTTTCTTGCAGAATCCTCACCTGGGAGACAGTCTGTTCTGCTAGGAGGGGGTGCCATCAGTCAGGCCAGCAGGGGAAGTATCTAAAAGCTCATCTATAGTCACACCAACTGAAGTTCACTTCCTACACCCACGTGTCCTCTCTGCCTGTGAGAAGTCTTTCAGCTGTAGGAAACCACTCCAGCTTGCATTTTCCTCGGCTCTTTCCCAGAAAGTGCCCTTCCTGAGTGAACACAAACATGAGTCAGTTTTTCCTTTGAAACAGAAGAAATTTGGTTCTCTTCACAGTTCCACTTTGGTGTGCTATGACAGAACATAGATCTGTCTTTCACTTTGTTAGAATATGTGACTCCAGTAGCAGTTGTGGATTTAATTATATTTCAGCTGCAAGAGAATCTCAGTTATGTTTTTAATGTCTCTTCCGACCTCAGAAAGCCAACTTTAAATAGGCAGAGCATTCTTTAATATCACTGATTGTGATTAGGTCTGACTTGGGTCCTCATAGAAGAAATTACTACTTGTTGTCCAAAATGTTCATTTTGGCAGTTAAAAAATGTCTCTTTGATACAGATATACATATGTGTATATACATACATGTATATTGAGTAAATGTCATTGTATAATTGCATCATGAGCTGTATAATTAAATTTTAATTTCATAATGAGACTGCATAATAAATGTCTTGGTACATAAATACACGTCATTATTCAAAATGTCTTTCATATACATACACCAACAGTAAAACTTCTCAGTAATCCTTAGTCAGTATAACCACAGTAACATAAAAAGAAAGAAAATATATTTATAAAGGCTGGAGTTTCCTAACCTATGTCTCTACAGAGAAAGCCAACTCTGATAGTCTTCATTTTTTTTAAAACCATAATAATATTCATTATACCTTATACATGTTTCCTATAAGCTATTGCTAAAGGATTCATATCTATGCAATATCACTGCCACCTTGGCTTAGAAATCTCCTCTGCTCTATTTCCCTAGAACTATATAAGAGATATTTCATTTGCTTAGTTCAAATCCAGTATCCTTCACTGCTTTAATAAAATTTCCTCTTTGTGTAGGATTGATTTTTTTGCCACAATTTGGTGATAGGCCTTTAAAAACACCTTGTAGCAGGAGAAGCAAGGAAGACCTCACACTGCATGTGGCAATGGAACAAGTGGCACAATAGAGTAACAAGGAAGGACATGTAGCTATTGGAAAAAGAGGGTGGGTCAAGCTCCGTTCAGCTCCCGGCTGCAGCGATGCCTCACCTGTGGCGGGTGTGGGTGACTGCAGGCAGCTGCGTGCTCCCAGCCCCTCTGCACAAGGCAGGTCAGCACCTGTGCCAGCTCCTGATTTAGCATACCTCGGGCTTCCTGGTTCTCTCTCGACCTCTTCAGCCACCCTTGAGAACCAGTTTGGGATCACAGGTACCACTTCACCACAGAGAGTCAGAGCTTGAAATGAAGTCCAGTGGGCAAAACCAACTTCTGCTCAAACCATTGCACAAAACTCAGTCCCCAGCTTTCATTAGGAACAAGTTAACTTTTATCCATCACTCCTTTCCTCTTCTGCCTCTTTCCTGCTTAGTCCACTCCCATTCCTGTGTCAGTGGCATGTCTTTTGTGTGTCACATGGCTGAACATCTGTGGAATGTAGTATACATGAAACATATATAAAACATAGGGCCACCTTTCCTCTGCTGGAGAATCAACTCTCTCATGGGGGAGGTTGTTTTATTTTCCTTCTTTGTTGTTCTAGAAGCAGTAAGGGAAAAGAGCTGACAAAATGATATTTCAAAGATATAGTCCCACTTAATAAAAATTGAATAAAACAAATAAAAATAAACAAAAAGGAAATATTCTTCTTTCTACATTCTTTGTAATACTTCACTCGCAGTATCAAGCAGCAACACGGGGTTAGACTGGTGAGGGGCTTTTTCCTGTACAACCTTGCCATGGCAGGACAAGGCAATGCATCTGCCCTTATCCTGAGATCAAAGAGCTGAGAAGTACAGCCTTTACACTTAAGGCTATTACTGCTGGTATTAAAAAATCTGTGTATATCTGGATTTGAAGCATATTGTTTGGGATCACAAATACCAGAAACCCATCTGCAAAGCACTGATACAGTATAAACTCACTCTGACAATTCAGATAGTACCAAAAAAATCCCTCATGGGTTGACTTTGACTGGTACCTGCAGGCTTTATGCCTGACCTATTACCATGCCCGCCTGACCCCCTCTAGATTTTTACCAGCCAGGCCAGCACAGAGAGGCAACAGAAATGTGCTTGGGGTGATTATACAGAAATGTTATCCTGTGCCACACCTGATCTGAATCAAACACGTATTTCTGGGAGATCCAGTCAAACACGGATCCAGTGTTAGTAGTCATGGATTTACAGCCTGAGAGGTTTCCAGAGAAAAAACTACAGGCCCAGGAAACAGTCACAGATTCATGGAAATTGAAGGCAAAACCAATCAGTATTGCAAATGGCTTCTTCACATAATAAAGCCTTTAAAACTTTGTTCTTTGAGAGCTATCAATTAAGAAATTTTTAATTCATTTAGTGCATTTGGATTGTACTGCTTTTCTGTCAGGCACTTTTTTTAATCCATGTCATGGGGAAAACTGCATTTCAGAAGTCTAATAGCTGGCTGGAAGAGCCAATTCTTAGTCCAATTTCTAATTTGGAAATGTAGGGGGGAGATATCGCTATCAAAATGAAATCTAACTACCATACAACTTCATGGCTGAGGATAAATCATGCTACTAACCTTTCTGCTCACTATTTACATGCCACAATAGCCCCTCTAATATTTTTAACTGAGATCAAAGCAGTTTCCTGATTCGATTTGGTGCAATTTTCAAGCACTAGCACAAGTCTTTTCAGATCTCCGCAAGACGTCTGTGTGTGTCGAGCTCCTACACTGGCAGTTCAGAGAATCATAATAATAATAAACTTCAATAATGCTCTGGGGGAGGGATTTTAGAAATATTTAACTTCAACAGTTAGTGTTTTGTGTCCCAGTTGGTTGGTGGGACCTTGTTTCTGCCCAGTGCAGGCAGAGCCGGCGCGGCCGGGTGTGTGTGCGCCTCTGCGGGCATGTGTGCCCAAGGGCATTGTACATCCCGGCCCCTCCCTCCGCAACAGCCCCGCGGCGGGACGGCTCCTCCCGGCCCTTTTCCGCAGCCACTGGGCAAAAGGCAGCAAACTCAGCCCTGGGGAACTGGGCTCTTGGTCACCGGTCCCTACGGCAAGGCAGGACCGACTGCAAATATGCGCTGTTGTGCAGCTTGATCATGATCTGCTGATCCTCTCTAGGCTGCTGGAAATATTCTTGTTTCAGTGCAACACCCTTGTTGTAGGCTTTGGGGAGACTGCTTGCAGTAATTACAATCTGTCATAACATGAGTTTATTACAATAGTCGTGTTCTTGTAATAGGCAGAAATGTTTTTTACCCTTATGAAATACACAGATGCTGGAAGATTTATGTGGATAATGCAAATAATGCCATTGCAGATTACAAACCACAGCTAATCTGCATATACTCTACTGAAGAAATAGCAAGAGCAGTTTATAAAGTCATCTGCCTAAAGCCAAGATTTCAGTAAATTATTTACCTTCAAGGAAGCAACATACTGTCTTTCAGTGTTGCTTCTATTCATTGACAATTACAAGTTATTTGCTGGCACTTAAAAATAAAACCTGGGAGAAGGGTAAGGGGATTTATCTGCTCAGGGGGAGGACTTTTGTTGGCATTTTGAAAATGATCAGGCCCCTCCAGGAGCCAGGTACAACATTAGACTCTTGAGGTAGCACCGACATAGGCAGGTTTTAGTGCCTGAACTCTACTATTACGGCTGCTAAGGATCAATGTAGTGAAGACGTTGTCTGCCATAGAACACACAGATGGATCTCTGCACTGGAGCTTGCTAACGATTATGGGAGCTGAAGGTTCTTAACTCTAAAAGTATTTTCTTTACCTTTTCAATCACAGAATCGCCTAATATGGGGGTGAAAAAAAAATCCTTTGACCATCTTCAATAGTACAACCACAAGACTCTTTATAAACAGCTACCAAAAATGAGGTTAAACTGTGGGAGTACATTTAGAACATTTTCTCCACATAAATTGTTTCCCCAGCTTTACCTGCATGGTGGTATGCAAGTTATATGTGTTTTATTTGTTTGTGATGGTTTCAAGAAAGCTTTTTGAAGAGGTGTAGCTCATCCCCCACTTGTTGGCAGTGTTTTAAAGGACAGGGCCTGAAGACGTCTGTGACAGGCAGGCAGCTGCCACAGCAGAGGGCTTGCACAGCTTCTCAGGCTGCTTATTTGTGCCAGTGTCATCCAGGAGATGCTCTCTGTGTGTCCCACCCACACTGCCAAACTGCCACAGGCACCTCAGCAGTAATAATCTGCACCTAGCCTTGAGAGGGATTCTGTGGCATGGGTGGAAATTCAATTTCTGTAAAATTGTTACTTTTCTCTTGAAATTTTTTCACACATCTGTGTGACAAGGTTTATAGCTGTCATTATAGAAAATTTTCCAAGATACTTATTTGTATTTGGCATAATGGTTCACCTTTTTGTAGAAGCCACTGTGACATCTCTTATGTTCAGTCAGCTCCCGGCACATTGAGATGTCAGCAGGACATGCAAAGAAGCCAAGCATAGCAGCGACATCGCTGTTTCTTGGATCTGCTGTTGACTCAAGGTATTTTTACTTTAGCTATTTTCCTCCTGAAAAGCAGCCAGATACTCACCAATCAGGCACCAGTGGGGAGACTAATCAGTATTGCTTATCATTTAGAAAGCACCACAAAAATACTTGTCACTTTGCAGAACATCAATTCAGAAGTATTGAACAAACATGCAGGATAGTCCCTGTTCTGAGCAGCTCAATTTAAAAACACAATGTATTGGGGTTAATGATAAAAAAACCAGAAAACAGAATAAATGTGTTATCGAAAATGATGTTTAAAAGTTCTGTACTGAATGAATTTAATTGCTTGAGCATTGCTTTGTCTTACTTCATCCTTTCAGAGCTCTCAGTCTACTTGATGCTTAACTTTCTACTTTAATTTAATTACTTTTTGAAATCCCAGAGGGCCCCAGTATCCACAATACGCAAAGCCAATTAATTCTATTTTGACAACATGTTACATGGTTTCATCTCCTTTTACTCATTTTGCTTGAATTTCCCACTTGATGATTTAATTCGATGCCACCTAAATATTGTACCACAAGAAACAGTAAGCAGTTCAACCAACACACATTTTCTCCCTTCCACTCCGTTTATCAATTGCTAGTTTATCCTCCCTCAGTTATCTCTCCTTGAGCTCAGGGATCTTGGTCTATTGAAGTATCTCTGATATGAAAGCTATTTCATATCTGAAGTGATATTCCTTCACCTTCTTTATACCTTTTATAATGTGACTGTACCCTTTTTGAGAAGAGTACACAGTATTCAGTGGGGTTGTACCACAGATTTATACAGTGGTGTAGTTTTGTTGCTATAAGCAATTTAGTATCTTCAGTTGTTAATTTATTTACATTTTGAAAAGATGTACAAAGACTAAAAAGGAAATGTAAATCTTTTTAACTTCAGTCACCTCACACTGATTCTGGGACTGATATTCAAGCTTAAATTTCTCAAGACTAATTACTGATTTGGGGAATCTAATTGCCCTACTGGAGCATATAATGCTAAGTATTTTTGAGGTTGTAAACAGAGGCTTAAGTGCTTACATTCTATTCTAAAACTCATCTCTCGTTGAAAAAAAAGTGTAGTATTTTTGTTTCCTTCCCCACATTCCTGTGTATGAAAACTCATAAGTTAAAACATTTCAAATCACAAATCTGCTCTCTGCCTCTTTTGTTTTAAAACTGGTATTTTCTCTGTTTGCTCCTAGTAGTTAAAGATACATCCTGTTGCTGTAACTGACCTGAAGGAGGCTCTTAAAGAACTCTACAATGCAAATACACATACATATATAATTTTAATAGTCACACAGTAAGGAAAACCTTTCACATTATGGAACTGGTTATAGCCTAGATACAAGGGTATACTGCATAACCACAGCACTTCTTATCACAAAGCTTTTGGGTACTTTGAACTAAATCTTCAATCAGCATAGGTTCTCTGAAGGTAATGGAGCCATGCAGGTTGAAATTAGATGAAATAGGATGAAGCAACTTTCTGACCATGGCAGAATCATACCTCTCCTGTCCCTTTCCAAAGGACTTCCAAGGGCTCAAACAGCATGACTTACCTTGCTATAGGAGGTCCAGACAGTCCCCACACTGCATTTGCAGAGCTTTTTGGTTACAGCCATACTGCTGACAAAGGCATTATTTACACTGACAGCTCTGATAAGAGAATGTAAACACCTTAATAGTGCCATTCCTCTTGCACAATTAGCTCCTGGCTGCTGAATCAGTGCTCTGGAGACAGCCCTTCCTGCCAAGTACCCCTCTTGTTGTTCAGCCTGCACCTATCTCTGCTGCCATCACACCATTCCTCTTCTTCAGGGCTCCACATGAGCCTCAGAGAGCCCACCAAAGCCTTTTGCCAGCCAGCACAAAATGTTTGTGCCCCTTTTCTAATCCAAATATTTCATAAACTGACAAATTAGAAGATTAGCTGGATGTGATATCTGGTGAGAATCCTTACAATACACATATTTTCTTTCAGGTCAAGTGCAATGTTCTTGAATTACCAAACCAACCCCACTACATTAAAAATGTGAGGAATCCCAGATAAGTATTGACTGGTTAAAAATATTTTTTTGCTTAAGTTTGTAGGTTTCTCCAGAAGCCCAGTGACTCCATCCAGATAGTAAACCACAGTACTATCTGAGCAGAGACCGACCTACCATGTTTGCAAAACACACAGCACCATCTGAAGTCCTTCATCCATACTGGGTAAAAATCAATGGATTCAAACCACAGATAAAGGTTTATCTTTTATTATCTTGTAAGAGATAACAGCAGAGCTGATGATATGATCCAACAAGTGTTTACATTTATATTATTGTATTTCATAAGCTGCCACTCCACAGCTGTCAGTACACCCCTGAGCAGTGGCTACTGTGCAGGCTGCAAGGCAGCAGAGAACAGTCTGGGTGCAGCTAAGTGGTTGAGATGCGCAGTAAAAACACCAGATATTGCATGGGAGTGTGCAGAGAGGACAGAGTCGGGCTCTCCTTGGAGATGCACAGGGGCAGGATGAGAGACACATGCTCCAACATGGGAAATTCCAACTAGATACAAGGAAATTGCTTGCACTATGATGGGAATCAAACACTAGCACAGGTTTCCCAGAGAGGCTGTGGAGTCTCCATCCTTGGAGGTATTTAAACATGGTCTGAGCAACCAGCTCCAGGTGACCTGCTCTGAGCAGGGCACGGGGTGGGGGTGGACTGCGCAATATCCAGAGGTCCGACCTCAGTTACTCTGTGATGCTGTGAGTTTATGGCCAGTGACTATACTTCAGTCGAAGGAGCACTAGTTAAGAGGTTTTGAGGATTTTTCACATCACTGTAACTATCAAGTGGAAGTAGCAATAAAGTATTCAAGAAAATTCAAGGACAAGAAAATAACCATTATCTATTTTAAAAAAACAAACAACCAAAAAACAACCAAACAAACAAACAAAAACAACCAAAAAAACCCAAACCAAACCAAACCAAACCAAAAAACTAAACAAACAAAAAAAAACCCCAACCAGAAATGTATATGTTGGAGAGATGCTTTCCAACTAAATTATCAGCTGGCAGCACAGCTTCTCAGGAAATGGAGTTCACTTAGACATGGGGAATTTCCAGCATGCTAGAGTGTGTTTTAAACCAGATTAGACTGAAAAAATACAGATCATATATTTCCCAGGAAAAATCCAAAATATTTCAATTAGTAAAAAACATTAAGAGTGTTAAAAGATCTTCATGCAATATACACATGCACATACATGCATGAACATAAATAAAATATAAATACATATGGAAATACAACAAGAATACCAACACTAAAAATTCAGGAAAAGTGAGGCAAGGGAATCAAAGTAAAACAAGGAGAGAATATCCAAATGGAATATCACAATTCAATTTTTAATTTCTTTGAAATTTTCCCACTGAAAAAGCCATTTGTTTTCAACATTCTTCTTTGTGAAATACATCTTGTACCATGTGGAGCAGCATTTTCCAAAGGGAAAGTTCCGTTTCAAAACTTTATATCAGTTCTCTTCAGCTATTCCTCCATGAGCCAGTATCTTTGAAGAATGTGAGGAACGCAACTCCTGTTTTACCGAGCCATGGTTTTCCTTTCATCACAATAAAGCAGTGAATTCTTCATGTTTGTAACACATTTGCTGTGGTGCATTCCGGGGGGGGCACCAAGCGTCCCTCTGTGGCTTCAGGGGCTGACCGGGCTGCTCCAAGGCACAGGAGGGCTGGCGAAGTTCCTGTAGGGGTTCACCCAACCCACCAATGTTCCAGGCACGCCGAAGAAGGAGAGACAAGCGGAGGGGCTTCCCAGATGGTTTATTCGGCACCAGGGTTGTGCCAGGNTGCAACACACATTCCTGTAGCGTTTCACAAAATGGCATCTACAAATTATACTGCCCTATTTCCTTCCAAACCACCCTAAGAAACAACTTCTGCTTTATTTTTAGAATTAGCCCTTCTTGCTGGCTTTTATTTTCCTCTGTCACCCTAGCATGATTTTGTGTAATTCAAATTTAACTATTAGTTTGCTGCACTGCACACCTCACTCTATGGCACAAATAATACTTACAGATTTCCCTCCAAGCCCCTCATCACTCAGGCTATTTGAGTACCCCAGGTGTTGACAAACAAAAAGGACATAAATAATGTAACTTTCTTACTTCAAAGTATGGAGGAGAGGTAATGAAACTATCTTCCCAGAGATCTTAGCAATCAGTCCTCACTACATTAAAAGCTGTGACACTATGCATTATGTCCCTGGGTGTAAGCATATAACATTTATGGATGTGAGTTATGGTCAAGAAAGGAGATTTGTGCTTCCAGTGGTATAATGCCACTAAAGGTCATGTTAGAAGAACCAAAAGTCTCTGTATCAGAGTTATAAAAACCCCTGGCGTTTCAAACTCATGGTAGTAAAAAGTTAGAGTGACCGGGGGTACTGCACAGTTAGTGTCTGAAGCAGCTGCTGCTCCACACTCGGTCAGGAAAAGGTTAAGATTTTCTGGAAGTGATGTCTCCACAGATGGCAAATTCCTCTTTCTGTTCAAATGAGACTGTCAAAACCAAAACAACCTCTTTCCCAGAGAAAGAAAACTAATTTTCCATGAATTCAACCCTTCCTTCTTCCACCATTTCCTCAGCTGTTGGTTCACTGCCAGCTCACTGCATCCTCAGCCCTCACTCCCAGTGGTTCTCAGAAAGATCACATTTGCTGTTGATTCTCAACCCTGGTTACCCTACTCTTGCAGTGAACATTACATTCTCCTTCCCCCTGCTCTCATTACTACTTTTTCTCTCTTACATGGTTCCACCCCCAGTTTGCAATATCACCTGCTGTTTGAGCAAAAGACTCATTCACACCTCTGAACTCAAAAAGTTAATTGCCTCAGAGGTTTATTCATCTCAATAGCATCAAGCTAAGCCCCCTTTTCTGATGATTCAGTTTCAAATCTCTGCATTACCAGCTTTTTTGCAGATCTTCTCTTGTTTTCCTGTGACAAACTTCAGCTGCTTCACTAAGAAGATCTTTAAACTCAGCAGACTTCAAGAGCTGCAGTTGGTAGCCTTTTTTTCCCCTTCAGCCTTTCTCCAAGGCTTAAAAGGCTTCTCTAACATTCTCCTTTTTTTAAAAAATCTTGTAAGAAGAATCATCTGTAGATCACTAGTAGGACCTCAACCATCAGAATTAAATGTCTTAATTAAGTCCTGTGTCCTTTTGCGAATGCCTGAACACTCATCTGTGAGAATGTGGATGTACAAATTTGCCATTTCTGTGAACTTAAAACTTTCTCAGTAGCAGACCCATTTAAGAGGCGTTGTAGTTCTGTTCATAGTCTGTGGCTCTGGGGCATCAATAACTTCCACATTACTGCACTTCCAGTCAGTTTCATACTTTCACACAGTTGTACAAATGGGGAGGGGGGGATTATGTTCTAAGGATTTATATAAATATCTGCTCAACAACATAAATAGCCTTTATTAGGTAAATAAGCCAGCAGGAAAATAAAATGTTGGTTATCATAACTTGAATGATAATGTGGAAATGTGGAAAAACACATTTATGTGAGAGTGCCACATTTTTTAGGACTTTACATGGAATTTTGAAATCTCAGCATTTTCTGTAGGTCTTGGCTGCATGTGCATGCAGGTGTTCATTTAGCTTGTGTCTACATACATGAATCAGATGGCAAAACTGGAGCTGCGCACAGGTGTGGCAAAGAGACACTGCTAGAGGCATGGCTGGATATAGTGTTTTCATAATTTTCAAAGAATGAAATCTCATATAATTGGTTTTTGAACACATACAAAAAACTACAGCAGAGCTGAGGAAGAAAATTCCCCAGCTGAAGACGAAAATCCCCAGCCAAACTACTCATGCAGATGGATCCCTCCAGCGCTTGCAAGGGAGATATAGCAGACAGACACCTATTTCAAGCACCTAATTTCGGTGCTGTGCTAGCCCATTGGATATGCCACTTTCAAGCATATATTCTGCCTGTAATTCCCATGCACAACACTCACAGGGGCTCCTTTTCCTGTGTCTTTCTATAGGCAACTATGCTACATGAACTATGCAATGGGTAGACACATAAACACACACTGTTTTAGCTCTACATTGTACTTGTTCAGCTGATGAGTACCTTGAGAGAGGACATTAAGAGAGGCTATGTGTACTTTAGAGCTCAGCTAAACAGGAGAACCTTTCCAAAAAGTTATACCTACAGTATCAAGGCCCAGGGCCAGCTTTAGTCTTAGAGCAACTAAGGCACTTGTAACAGAGAGCCTCACTTCCATGAGAAGAGCCTGCAGAAGACACCTGTATCCAGAAAGAGATAAAAACTTTCCATAGGAAAACTGTGAAATCTTTTTGTGATACTATCACATATTTTCTAACTTTATGGCACACAAAAATTATTACTTCAGCATCTATTCCTACTGCTTCTCTAGGTTTTGAACTCCACTTTCACTCCCTTCCTAATTCTAACCCTCCCTAATCAGCACCTCTCCCAAAATCGGTGACATCTGTCAGTGCCTGACTGCCCGAGGTGCCCTGTGTACCATGCCTCAGCTGGCTGGCTCGCTGATGACTGTGCCAATTGCTTCTGATGAGAGAGGCCTTTGTGGGCAAAGGCAATGGAAAGCAGTCTCTCATTTTGCTAATCATAATTCCAATTATCAAATGGGATCCATTATTGGTTTTTTTAAGCCTGTTTTCATGGTAGTAGCCATGAATTTTCATATAGCCTTTGAATAAGCAGTGCTGGCTGCCCAAGTTCTTTCATTATAAATACTCTCTAGAGCTGTTGATCCCTGGGCTTTCCCAACTCAATCAAGGGTAAAATCTAGCTCACTCAGTCTCAGCTAAGGAGCAACCTGTTTCCCTAGCCCTCAAATGAAGTCAAGCCAGTCAGTTTTTACATTGGAAAATCCTTACAAAATATGTCTCTAGTAACTCCAAGGAGTTTCTTAGTTGTTAAATCAAACTATCCCATGACAAACTGGCACTTTTAAACAGAATACAGTCTCATAATTCTTGCATTTCTGCATATAAATGTTAAATGAGGACAATGTGGCAAAATTCCAGATACCTTGCTGGAAAGCAAAAAGGTTAATTAATCCTCAGTGTAGTTTCAATCATGAACAAATAAAATGTTTAAAGAGCTCCAGGGTTTAGATTTCAGGAGAGGCTGCTATGCATACAGCAGGACTGTGATGCTCTTCATCAGTATCTTGTGCTCCACAGAGATTTTTCTGTATGAGTTCCAAAATTCAGGATTTGAGTTTTATTCACATAATTAAGCTTAGGCTGAATGGCTGAGCCAAACTTCCCAAGATGTCAGGACATCCTACTAGTTTTAACTCCTCATTTCTCCCCTTTACCATCACTCCAGCACCTGATCTCTTTTCCCTTCAGAGACCATTGCTGTCAGTTCCACACCAGAGACAGGCTATGACTGCAATCTGGCATTTCTAACCACTGCAGACCCAGGGATGTAGTCCATGACAGGAATTTGCCCATTAAACATTGTGTCCCAAGGCTGCAGTGACATGAAAAATCTTTATTCTTCTATCATGGTTTCCTGTCCTAGACACCGTATTTACCCAAAGGTCTGACTTTTTTATTTCTAGAAAAAATAATGAGGCATTTTGCTTCTTATTATAATTGGACTAACATTGAGTGAAAGATCATAATTCCTAGACAGAAATTGTGATTGATAGTTCTGATCCTACACCAATTGTAGCTTCTTGCCCTGATTTTGGTGGGACTCAAATCAGCCCCCAAACCTCCTGAATGATGCTTACAGGTGAGCCTGTATTTACTGCTGGCTATTTGGGAGTGGGGCATATGAAAAATCAGACCTGCAGCTGCCATACCTGGGAGCTCAACACTGAATACACGATCCAGTGAGAGTGCAGCAAGCGTGACAAGCGTAGTGACTTACAGAACAGTACTGGCACACCCAGCATCAATGTTTAAACAGCTGAAATCTGATCTGTCTTTGCAGGAGGACTATTAATGTGCATGACAAGGATGTAAATTTGAGCTGTCAAACAGAACTATGAGATAAGCTAAAAGCCAAAACTACAGATCTGAATTTTGTATCTATCTGATATGGGAAAGTAGAACTTTGGATACAAGAGCACTTAAATCTAGGGCTTAGGACTTTGGACTTGAATCTAATTTTTCCATCTTTGTAGGTTTTTCAAAACTATGTTCAGATTTGATCTAACACAAATTCAGGCCCAGACCCAAAATCTCAATTCAGACTCAACTCTACTGAAAATGAGTTATCTAATTTATGCCATTTAAATCCAAATTTGTCCTGATTTCTACGAAGTTCAACCTCAGTTAAAGTGATTCTTAAGTTCTGTGGTGAAGTTCAGGTTCATATACTGGAAACATTTGGAGAAATTAGGACACCTAGAGTAAGAGGAAAACACAAGGGTCAAAATGAGAAGGCAAATATTGAGAAGACCGGCTGACTACCAAGAGGGGGGAGAGAAGAGGACCTTCTCAGTACTTCTGTCAGGTAGGACATGGACAGCCAGTTCTAGTGTGGAAGCTATGAAGTTCGTTCAGCACAAAATGTCTATATTATAATAAATCTTGGTTTTCAGGTAGACTTGCTAGAATGAGAATATTCCCATAACCAGTGATGCAGATCTGGGACTGGAACTGACTTCTACCTCTCTTGGAAATTATAGCACCTGACTGCTTTCACCTTGTGAGCAAGTATTTACTATTTTAGATAACTGATGCGCTGACATGATGGTGTAGACATGACATGAATCTGGGGTAACAGATCCAAGCAGAAGTAACTTAGTACCAGTGACACCTCTTCAGTGGTTAAAGACCCTCATATGAAAATTAAACTCTTGTTTTAAATGTGGTTTCTTCAAAACTGAAATGGTAAAATGTTTTCTCCAGCCCTGAGAGGGTAATTTCCGTAAATGGAGACACATGTGGGATGTTACTGTTTTGGTTTTGCTATTCTTGATAAAGAAGGAAATCACAAATCCTTGCTTGCTCTGGACTCAGAAAGACAGAAGGAAAAACACTTAAGTGACTACTTGCTGTGGAAGCACAGCCTGAGATGTATGTAAAAGCTGGTAAGAAATACAACCCTTTTTCATGCTCAGTGAGACCTAAGGTATAAACCTCCTCACACAGAGTGTGTCCTTCGTCAGGAAGATCCGCATGGGCTGTTGAACTCGGCAGAAACTGCTCTGTGTTAGTGCTCACTCTCTGTCTCGTGTGCTCACCATTGAAAGTAACTCCCCCAGGTGCTGCAGAGAACCAAAAAGGTCATTATTCAGACAAGAAAGGAACACCCAAAGTGAGATGCAAAAGATCATCTTGCAACTGCCTTTATAAGGGCAGTGACATTGCAGAAACTCAACAAAATTATCATGTGAAACTCAACATGATATTGAGCGTTTTGTCCTTTTCATTATCCACATTCTTGTTTACTGATTTATCATGTGCATGTGTGAAACTGTGCATCCAGCCTCAAGTGCAGTTGTTGCTGTACTGTTTTGCACACTCCGTGCAAAGCTTTGGCACATGGACCAAATGCAGATTCCATAAGACCTACACAGGTCAGTTGATGGCTGTGCTGCAGAAACACTCAGGGGTAGGAGCAGGACCATGCGTGGAAAGGGAACCCAGACTATGTGCCAGAGAAGCCTGATGGATAGAAGTTTGAAATTGCAGGATGCGCGCGGCTTGGCAGGGGAGGCAGTGTAAAGCCACGGCCATTCCTGGAGCGTCTCTGCCACAGAGAGCCGCTGCTTGAAGCGGCGCCACTGGAGTGGCTCGCAGCAGCGCTGCCGCCACTTGTATCGGCGCAGCCGCAATTGCTTGGAGCGGCGCTGCCTGAGCCACTCCGGCCAGCACTGTCAGTCCCACTCTGACCGGTGCTGCCTGTCCCCTGCCCATGGGCGCTGCTGCCAAGCCATATAGCCTTGCGGACAGCACACAGACCAGTGAGTTAAACTGGAAGTGTCTTTGGTTTGGTATTCCAAGGCAGTTTAATAGAACAGCCTCGAAGGGAGCCAAGAGCCGAAGAACCCAGAACAAAGGGGAGTGAAAGGTTTTATCCGGGGCTGGATAGGGGCAGGGAGAACAATTGGGACCAATAATCTGAGGGCTTAAGGGCAGTACAAAGGAGGGACCAGGGTGCAGGGACCAATGGAGAGGGACTGAAGGAGTGGCTGAGGGGAGAAGATGAATGGGGCTTCGAGTGAAACAGAGCTTTCTAGAACTGGGGTGTCTGACAGGGAATGATAAGCAAGTGAACTGACAACTGGGACAGGGAGGCCAATGGGCCAACCGGGGTACAGAGATCTGCATTAACACAAGGCATCTTGGGAGGAGATCTTTCTCTTTGCCCTTGCAGGGGAGCACTGATTACAATAGGGCTGATCTCCCCAGTGCACCCTCCATTGCTCTGGCAGCAGGGGTGCACTGACTCCCACAGCAGGATGGTTCTAAAACTCAGCTAAGACTTGCATGGGACTGCAGTGAACAGCTGACTGAATGGGTTGTCTCATAAAAAAGAGAGGAAATACTAGTGTGGTTTTATAAATTTCATGAAAAGGAGAAAGCAGAAGGAGTAGCCACAGAAGAAATTGAGATCAAAGATGGAGATTCTTTTACGGTGAAAAAGCCAAAATCTTGCTTTCATTATGCAGCAAAAAATCCCAGAACAAAAAGAAATGAAAGTGGAAAGCAGAAGAGAGTAGAGACAGGATAGGTGCAGCCAGAGACCAGCCTCCAGCAGCGGTATATTCCCTGCTTCTCATCCCACACACCACTATTACCAGCCATAAGGTGCCTGTAGCTTGCACAGCACCACCAGTTTCTCTAGACAGCTGCTTAACTGATCATATTCCTCTTTAACAATCCTGGAATGTGTTTTTAGGACCTTTTTGGCTGATCAGATCTACCTATGTGACATCATTGCAGTGGGCCAAGGAGCTATAATGACAAATCTGACCCGGGCTCTTGCACCTATGAGTGTGGGCACATACAGACCTTGGGCACGGTCTGTGCTCAAAGTACACTAAACTTTTTAAAGCATGTTTTCCCCAAATTGATGGCATAGTCCAGGAAAAGAAATCTCATCTCTGGAGCTTTGCACTGGGACCTACAATGCATTTTTAATTCCATCCCTCAGACACAGCGATTTGTTGATAACTGCTCACATAGTGAACTGCACTGTTACCCACACAGCAAATACTGGGAAGTATCTTCCAAGTTAAAACATTAATAATTTTTCATAGATGTGAAAAAAGTTAAATTAAGGTGAAGTTTTCTTGGTTTTATTTTCCTTTTTGTGACACATTCAGCATTTGGCTCAGCCACATTATTTAAGTGTACTTGGTGCTCACACAAGAGTTTGAGGCTGTTGAGCATCCCAGAGGGCTGGGGACACAAGTCCAAGGCTAAACTTTTCTTAAGAAAACATTTCAGGTTACCTTTAAAATTACAGGCCAAATGGCAACAATAAAATAATAAAATAAAAGGTAATAAATTACTATCACAACCAGAGCCCCGTATCTCCTTTGCAAGCAAACATCTGAACAAGACCAAACTACCAGTAGTGCAATAAAACACAAAGGGTGTGGAGTTTGTGTAACATGAAGACATAATTTCTGCTTCATGAATCTACTTATAGAAAGAGGAATGAATTTCTGGGAAGTAAGCAAGTTCATTTAAACAGAAAATAAACTTCAAAGAGAATCATAAAAAGGGGGGGGGCAAAGGCAGAGATCACTTTGTTTTGAACTCTGTACAATTGCTCAGTAAAAATGTCTGCTATTCAAATTTAATTTTTGGTTTAAACATTACAGTTTATTTTGTTACTCTTGGCAAAATCATGTTCTTATCCTGTAAGCACTTCTGTCATTACTCTTTTTCTTAACCTCTGAGCTTAAGGCTTCCCAGGGACACCAGAGATTGTTCCCACAGACTGGCCTCCAGGATTGTGGGTTGCTTATAGCTTACCCGAAAGTGTGGAGTACTATTTTCAGATATGGACACCATATCTGCAAAAACAGTACAGGTTAGCTCAAAGTTTGAGAAACTGGATGTGTCACTACTGTAGAAAAGAATTCCATTCTTCATTCTTTCTTTTCAAGCTACAATATAAATTTCAACTATAAGGAATCTATTGCTGATTTTTAACTTAAAAAATCCTATCTTTAGAGCAGGAGAGGGTGAGCTGACAAGTCAGCTCCTGCTTTTACACTGCCTCTGATCCTAATACCTCTTTTAAAAGGCTATTTGTGATTCTCTTCTGCAAAGCATATCAAACATTTACCAACCAGAGATTTTAATTCGTATCAAATGTTGTAGCTATATTTTACCCACAATTTCCTTATTCTCCTGAGAGCTGAATCAGCTGACACTTGTGGATTTAACTATTAGCATACTATACATGATATATCTTAACTTACTCTGCATACAGTGGCAAGGATTGCTGTTTTCAACACTTAAATTTCCCATGGCATTTAGTGGACCTAGCTACCTATGGGGACCTACCTCATTTTCCTGCCTTTGAAAATACAAACCAATATTAATATCTAACAGTTTTTATGGCAATGCTTTTAATACCCAAAAGAAGACAATTGGTGTTTGTATACAACAGATCCCAAAGACCCAAGAAGATAAAGAAAACCAAAACAAGAAGTCCACTGGAGGCAGAACAAAGACATGGCATGACACGAGGGACATCAGAATCTTTATTTTGGTCATCTGTTACACTGAAAGCTGGGAAAAAATAAAGTTCCTTATTTACCCATAGGCTTGTCCTTCTCTTGTGAACATCAAACTCACCTGGAGCATGAAATGTTTCTGGAAACTATGGCATTGTTTTGGTCTGTTTAATATTTCTTTTTGTAAAGTTTTTTATTTTGTTTTTCAAACAGTGCTAGCACCAAAATGACCTGCCAGCTTTTATTTTTAAAGAAGTGTGACTGGTCAGATTCCTAGGAATAACTATTTAAGCCAGAGGGTATGTGGTAGCCAAAGAGCCTCTGCACGTACAAACAAGTACTTCTATAAAACATTGCTTCAGGCAGAGAAATGTGGCAGATAAGGCACTGCTGGATGACAGTTACATTTTCCTCAAAGTAGGAAAAACAATGTCATAGTTCCCAAAGGCCCCATCTCTGGAGGCTTGAAATAGAGTAAAACATTAAAAAGAATGAAAAAGAAAGAAAGCACTGTTTTCCATTTCTCAAGAACTGCCAGTAATAAAAAGACAATGGATAAGCTTTTCTTGCACTGTATGTAATATTTTTGCATTTTCATGAATGTTATGTATACAAAGCATACAGAGAGATGTCAAGAAAAATAATACCATCAGTGCAACCACAGAGTTGAGAGAACAAGCATTCAAAGGCAGGGAAACAGTCTTAAAATAAAATGCTATCCCTGAACTTTACCCTCCTATATTTATTCTAAAATTTAGGATTTGTTATAGAAATAAACAAGAGAGATATTGGTGATTCCAACAGCACAGAAACCATAAAACCATTTTTTGTACAACTCAGCGTAATATCCTTCACCAAAAGTAATGTTTGGCCCTTGCATGTCTATAGGCTGGCGAACTTCACCTCAGCTAGTTTTCTGCAAGCCTGTCATACTTGAATTGCAAAAGTGTATTAATTAGGCTAACTTTGGTTAAACTGTCTTATTGCTCAGTTATTCTTGCACAAAGGTGTGGTTTTATCGGGGGAAAGTTATTTAATGTGTTTGGAATGAAAAATGCAGTAGATACATTCTCCTTGCTGCAAAGGGACAGACTATGAAACTCAGTTAAATTTAGTAAAATTGTACACAGTGGGTATAAATATTTAGAAATCTAAAGATTTCCTTTTAGTACTCAATATTACTACTAATATCTTTTTTAAACCAACCCAAATGTGAATGCTCTCATAAATTAGGCAACACACTCTGAGTACATCCAATTTGTTTGTTTGTTTGTTTATGTGAAATATAAATAATAATGAATTCATTAACTGTCTGCATTGATATCAATCAGGGATAGTTAATTAAGTACTTTAAAACTTCACCATTGAACAAAGAGTTCCTGTAAGTTAAAAATAAATGAAATGTAATATTAATTACTGTGTTTGGGGATTGGAATCAAAGATTCCTGCAGCGTGGTGGAGGAACAAGACTACAGGAAACCCATTAGATCCAAATGTAATTATGAACCAAGTAATGTGGTCCTGGGATATTTCAGACAAAATGTTTCCACTAGAAATGGAACAGTATTCATGGGAATGTGCATTGCTTCACCTAAATATGAAGTACTTTGTATACAATTCTGGTCACTCATTGTCCAGGAGGGATGAATTCAGGATGCAAAACCAGCACAGATGACTGGAATGGGCCAAAGAATGGATAGGCTACCATACATGAAAATACAATAGGCTCATTTGTTTAACCTAGTGAAGGGAAAGTCATTAGTGAGAATGGAATCAAGCATAACATCAGAAAACTAAAATAACTTTTTCAGCTATTGGATATTGCTGACACTTGATGGAAATTGGAATTCTGACATTTTTAAAATAATGTAGATTCTTAACCAGCAAAGAAATATGTTTCTGAAACAGATAATAAGTGGAAATAGAAACCTGCTTTGCAGAGAGACACAATTAACTTGTGATAGGGAATGTATGATACAGTTGTCTGCAAAAGGAGAGACACAGACTTGATGATCCAAAATGTCCTTTTGAATCGTATCATCCTATCTAATAGTCATGGTATAGTATATATACTATAAAATATAATATAAATATAATAGGTAACCCTATAGGTATGGTACGACCCATAGGTTTAATGGGGTTCAGCCATGTGTAGAAGACTGGGCATCACCAATGTGTCAAGGATTGCAACAGCTGACAGGTACTACCACTTCAAAATCACTTTTTAATTTAAATCAAGAGGTCTCAGGCAATGTTTACTCATGTTTACCCTTTTTCTGAAATCACTCTGGCTTGCTATGGCTACAGAGGTGCTGCCAGTGGTTGTCCCTGCTAAAAGCAGCTTCCAGTACCTAGGTTATCCAGGCTGTGCTGTGTGGGCTCTCACCCCTGCCCAGGCTCCTCTGCTGAGTGCTGCCCAGTGACACAGCCCTTGCAAACTGCCTTCCATTGAGCACAAGCACTCAGAGAGCTGGAAACCCTGCATGGAACATGCAGTAAACCTAGAGGACTATGGGAGGGACTAGAAGTGTTGAAGCAGCCAGGATTTGGAAATTTTGGCTTTCAGGAAGAGGACAGTTTGTTAACATGAACTGTGAATTCTGGAGTGTTCCAAGCCTGGCCTTTTGATTTCAGCCTGTTTTCATCAAAGACATCTTTCTGTTGAATGGGGTGGTCACACCCAGGGGTGACCCAGGGGTCACTTTCCGGTCTATCTGCAACTTTGTCACCACATGGTGAAACTGCAGCTATTGTTTACTGAAAAGAAGTTTTGCCCACCTACAGCTATGGCCTGCCATTCCTCCTGCAATCTCATTAAGCCGTGTTTTGCTTTGCTGACACCAGCGCTGCCAAAAAGCTCAGCTGGTGAAGGAGCCTGTGTTAGTAATGTGGCTGGCATTCTGCCTCCTGCAGCTGAGGTCACTTCTGAGCACTTCTGAGTCTCTACTGGTCCACTCGGACCGATGGCCTAAAACTCTCTCCCTCTGTTCAGCTTCCCAATGATGTAGCAGGCCTGCAATTGCACTGGCCTTGCTGCCTAGCAATGTTAATATCTATAACAGCTATTTTTCTTGCATCTTCTCTTCCCTAGCCAGCCACCTGAGCTGTTGAAATACTTCGTGATCCTGTGTTCCCATTCCACTCAAAAGCTCCAAGCAGCCCTGCAGACCATTCCCCCAACTTAATGAAAACAACTCAGCTTTGCTGGAAGATTTTACATAAACTGTTTCAAATTTGAATTAGAATGCTTCTTTTTCAGCTCCCTTCAGTGAAACACTTACCACTCTCATTCATGCAGGTCTTTTCATTTCAGAGGCCAGAGATACGAAGCACAAACTCTGCCTTCTTTGCACAGTCTATAAACAACCTTAACCGTCTAGGATGGAGTTCATTTCACTTCACCTTAGCCATCGAAAAGTCAGCCTATGTCAATAATTTAGATTATCTCTAATGGCTGAAAATAGGAAATTACTTTTAGAAGAAAAACTTCTCCTACACTGACACATGGGGAGGTCTCACCCTCTGGAGAAGTCTGTCCACTGAATGCATCTAGAACACCTAATGCTCAGAAACTAAAGGTAGATGAGTCTGATGATTGATGGTTTCTGTCTTGGCAGTATTTTGTAACAGAAACTAATTATTTCTGGCTCTTAAAAGCTAAGTAAAAGTTTGTAGCCCATTTCAGAGAAGGTAAATAGAAGCACATAGGGAATATCTGACCTGTCAAAAGACAGACTGGCAATCACTGTCGAAGTCACAAGATGAAGACAGGACATCCTCAATCACAATCCTGTGCTAAGACCATTAAACCATGCCTCTTTAAACAAATACCTTTCTACTGCAGACATATCAACAGCAGTTTTACACAGGTTATTAATTGCTTGTGGTGCCTTGCCTAGAAAAAAGTGGTCACACACAAAGGATTTTCTGTAACTGGGTGGCCAGTCCATGCCCCCTAATCCCTTCAAGCCATCTTGAAGGGAGCAGTCATCACATCCAGAGCAGTTCTAAGTGATACTTCACTGCTCTGGATTCAGTAAAATTCCAGTGGAGACACAGTTGTACCAGAAAAGTGTTGGTTTGATTTGGGGTTTTTTTTCCTAGGAATGAAGGTATATGATCAAAAGCAATCTTTCCTCTGATCATAACTGTGGAAGGCTTGCAAGCTTCAAACATTTTCTAGTGTAGAGCAGACCTCAAAGCTTCACATGTACTATGTCACTTTCCATACATAAAAGTCAGGACAATGAACCTTCCAATTTTTAGGCTATCCAAGCCACTATGTGTGTATCTGTAATAATATACATATTTACACAAATTTGAGTGTACCAGGAAGTGTTTGCATATGCACACACACAATTTTATCATTTTTAGGAGTAACTCTTGATTCTGAAATATTTGTTCTTACTAATGAAATATACAGCTCACCAGAAATTTGTATGCACCTATAGGGGAATTCCAAAGAGATGTCTTTCACTTTATCCTGCTGGACTTAAGCCATCTGAAATGACTGACAAGATCAGGAAGAGAGAGGTATGACTATAAAGCCAGGGTGAATAATTTGTGGTGCAATGTAGTTAAATAAAATAAAATCACTGGGCAAATACCTACTGTATCGCTAATCCATTGAGCTGCTGGATGTGGAGTGCATGTCGTGGAGAAGCTCAGCTGTGTCACACAAGAGGCTGCATGGGAGTGCTGAATTCTTATTGCCAGCTTATCAGAAACAGTCATAAGACAAAGAAGGAATTGATCTTTTTCAGTAGCTGAGAGCAGAAAATAGCAGGTTTGTTTGTGGTAAAGACAGCAGTACACCCTGCACTCACTCTGCTACTGTACAGAAACAGAAAATGCAAGAATGCAAAGCAATAGCATTTTAATTTCAGGTTGTAAATGCTACACTCTGCTCTTCATGACCCATGCTTCATGCCAAGGAAAAGCTGCAGCATGCCAGACAGGAGCTCTTTTCAGTGAGCAGAAACAAAACTGAGAAAACTGGAAAACAACACTGTTTTACTGCATTTAAACTCCCTTCTTATGGTAAGCAACAAGCACACCAGCAAGCCACAAACCAAGAGACACCTTAATGGTCCAGGAAGTTCAGAGATCTTTGAGTTAAACATTGAGCAATGCAGGTGCAGGATGCAGATGGGAGGTTCGGGTGTGGAAGCATGCCAAGTGCATAACAAAACTCGATTGAAGAAAGCCAGTATTAAGATCTCAGTCTGAATTCGTTGCACATAGATGGCAGGAATTCCACTGATAGCCTGTGTGAAACAAGAGAGTTTTCAAGGTTCCTCAGTGTGCGAGCTACTGGCATAAAAAAGGACCTGCGTTGCTTTGCTCTCTCTCAATTAGTTATCACTAGGCACACCCAAGGATATCTTCTACTAAATGTGCAGGGGCAAATAACTTCTTGATGCAACACAGCTGTATTCATGGAATCAATGTTTTTTCAAGATTTGTGTCTAATTATTTCAGAATTAATAACAGTATTTTGCTGGTCTTATACCATCATACTATTTCATCTGTAAACTATAGGAGGTAATAACAGAGTTGACTCTCTTACACATAAAACTTAGTGAAGAGAAACCGTATCGAAGTAGCCCCTTGGATTTTCTTGGAACCATTGACAAACTGGCGTTTAGAATCTGGGCCATTGTTCATACAGTGGTTTTGATATATAAAGCCTTGTGCCTACACTAACTACTCCCATTACTGTTGACACTTACTTAAAAGACAGACTTCATGATTTATTCTTCATGTCTTACATTTCTTTGCTTAGGTTCCAATTCTCCCTAAACTTTACAGCCAGCATTTTACGTTTACACATTATTAATTATTATACCAGAAATATATGCAGTATATTAGGTTAGACACATCCACGAGTCTTTGCAGGATGTAGGAGACTTCACAAAGTCTGAAATGCTCTCTCCCCAAGTGTCTTTGAAATTACTCTTAAACTGTTATTCCAGCTTAAGGATGTAAATAGGATTTATGCATGAAATGGGCTGTTGCTGGCTGTTAGCACATAGGTGAATTTGGTCCAGTGGATGTGTATGTTCATTTTCCACTCTAGAATTTCTGATCCTCCCAATTCTTCATTACTACCTGCCAAGATCGCTATTGTTAGGCTTGGTTTTTTGTACACCTGAAGAAAGATTTATAACCTTGATGGTCAAAGTATTCCACATCTGATCCTTTTTCTATTTGCCTTTAACTCTCTTCCCCAGCCCTGATCGTAACTGCTTAAAAAAGTTTAAATGGATTGATGATGTTTTTATTAATTATTCATGTAACGAAAAGCTGAAAACTAAAAGCTAGTTTATTAACTGTGTAGGTCTTGGTTTCTGGAGTACTGGAGAAAAAGCTTGTCACTGAGGACTTCTCTAAGTTGATGGTGTCCATATAAGAGGTTCTAACTTTCTCAAATGCTTATTTCTGAGAACTTCCAGCTCCAAAGGACTGGTGTTTGAAACCATTTTCTTTGGAAGATTTGAGAGTTTAAACATTTCAGACTTAATGGCAAATTTGAAAGCAAGTTAATAGACCTTTTCAAGAGAAACATTCATTTATATTTTGAGTTATATAATTTCCCTAAGGTAATAAAATCAACTGCTTTTGAAAAGAAATGTTATTTTACCTGTCTTATTTGTTAAAATAGGATTTCCTTCAACTTGATAGCTTGACTCGTAAATTAAAGTATCTTTTCTATTTTCACATTACATCTTAAATAACTGACACATTTTATGATCATCTCTGAAACCCAGTAAGTTTATAGTTCTTACCTACCATAAGCACACTCCAAAAAAAGAGATGAAACTTTGTGCCAGAATACAATGCTACAATTATATCATGTTTCTTTTGAAAAAGTCAAGCATTCAAGCATAAAAACAAAAAACCAAAAAGTTGAAAATTGCATTAAAAGAGCCATTACTGTTATCCAAGAATACATATATTCTGTACAAAAATGGAGACTCCACAAATCCCATACTCTAAATTTTCAACTATTCATTGAATATACACCTGACCAGTAGCAGTTTGTCCAGGCCTTTTATTAGAAGTATGCACAATATATTGTCCTCTCCAGATGTACTCTGCAACTGCTCCATAAGGAGGAGAAATGGCAACAGGCACAATGGAAGAGGCCAAAGGAAGACTTTGGATATTGTTTGCCCCAAAGAGATGACAGAACAGATTTGATGCCTGCAGAAATAAATACAGCATATTTATTTATAAAATACTTTATTTGTAAATTATTTATTTGTAAATACAACTTTTATTTCTTTTAAAAAATAAGCTTCAGAATTTCTACAGCAGATTTTTATGACAGTATTTCTAAATATCTGTTTACCAAAGGTGGAATTTCTTCACTGATGTGAATCTGTTTTTGCCATGCCTCACTGGTGAAGTTTCTCTGAAACTTTTGAGAGATGTTCACTACAGGAATAACTTTGTTGTTCTTAAGGGATCCAAAGAAGCCTGAGGAGAGCATGTCTTCAGTGTAGAGAGAGGAGAGAAACTGAAAAGCCATCTTCATGTTCTCCTAATCTTGTTCTTCTTAGTCCCATGTAATTCAGACATCCCAGACAAACTCTTCAACATGCACTTGAGCAGCAGAGCTCTCCCAGTACCAACACACTTTAAAAGGCAGCCATTATTAACACTCCCATGACTCTTCCCACAGCCAGCCCTAGTAAAACCCTCTTACTAAGTTTCTGGAAGCAGTTTTGGATCTTTGGAAAGTGTCACATGGCTATGCCTGTTCCTCTTCCAGGTCAACTCTCTCCTCTCTAAAGACCTCTTCCTCTCTTCCAGCTCTCTTGCATACAGTGAAATGATACAGTAGGGATTAAGATTTCATCTACAGTTTATATAGATCCAACAACCCATGTTTTGGTATAACCCAAGAGAGGTAAAAGCTAATTTCTGGAAAGTTTTCAGTAACTTTCTCCTATATTGGGAACTGTTTTATTTCTGTTTAGATGTTACTATAGATACTGGAATTTAGCCTTACGAAGTTACATAACCAGCCTCTGCAGAGGTGAGAGCAAGGGTATCTGGAGGGACATACCCTCCTGTGCAAATCTGACACAGAGAACATTCAGTGCAAAAATGCTGGGAGGGAAAGGTACCCTTCACACCTCTCTCCAGGTCTGGGAGGCTGTGTGCCTGCCCTGAGGCCTAGAAGGGACAGAATAAGGCTGAAGCATCTGGGAATGACTGGGTGAAACTTGTCATAGGACAGTCATAAAAATTATTGAAAGGGTAACAGCAGATTTTGTTCAGAGACAGCAACACATACTAGCAGACATCCCACAGCTTGGAAACAGGAATGAAGGGTACATTGCAAATGTCTGGACTATTCAGGACAGTGCTGTGCACAGAAACCAACCACCTTGGAAGAAGTTAAGCCTAGGCCCAGGGTGTTGGTGTGGCCAAGCACACCAGCTAACTAGCCCAAAAGCCAAAGCTAATCTGTTGTTGTGTCATTGCCGTCTCTGTGCCCAAGGTCTGTGGTGGTGGCTGGATAAGCACAGTTCAAAAATCCAGTTTCCTCAGAGCAAACTCTGAGCAATGTCACCTAACCACAGTAGTATGCTCATGGCTTCAGGCGTTTTTCTATTACTCATTAATATTTCTTTATCATATGGTAGGGAAAAAGAAGTTTCTAAACCAACTTCTAAATTAATTTGGCTTTTTCACCATTGTATTCATAATTTAGGAAATTACTTAGGAAAAGTCCACTGTCCTCAAAGCCTGGCAATTCTATATTGCTCCACCAAATACAACTGAACTCCAAGTGGACACCTGCATATAAGAGGGGAAGGATGGTGCACTGCTTTCCCAATGTTTTCAACCCAATGGTTCAGCTCTTGTCCTCTTGAAACATTGAAGCCTAAGTCCACAATTCCAAACTGAGATAGGCATTTGAACATTTAGCAGAGTATCTACTGATTCAGACACTGTAATTTTCACCCCGCCCTGCTCACAGTACCACTTTTCTGAAAATGGTGATCATGCTTCCCTATTTCACAGAGCTGCAGCAAAGAGAAATTTCCTTAGCAAGTATATGATGCTTGTCATCAAAGTCTAAAGAAGAGGACTGAAGAAGAGCTGAAATGGAAATTCCCTGCATCCCAGGCATATAAAATGCCTAAATGTTTTTTATTTAAATTAGTGTCCATTGTAATCTTGCCTTTCTTGACAACTGCTACAAATGCTTCCTTTACATCCAGTGTAGATGCTGCTGCTTCTTTAGTGAAACAAGGAGAGAGCTCAACAAGACATAGACATCAGGCACAGCCAGTTAGGACCAGAAGGAAGAATTAATCAACATCACGTGGCAATATAGGCAAGCAGATTTTGTGAACAGAAGCCTTGTTTCACCTTTCCTGCATATACCTGCTACCCTAGTTTTGTATCTCACAGTTCTATCTCACTGTCAATTTTACTGATACTAGAGCTTTTAACCCATATGTAGCTTTTAATTAATTAAAGGCCGTTTAGATATTCTTCACAAGCTATGAGTATAGTGCTGTACTTGAAAAAGTCTCCAACACCATTTGAAATACGTATACGCTTAAGTTAGTAGATTTTTCCCAAAGCATGTAGAACAGGTCAGACACAGGTCCACTGCATTTGTACATTTAAAAAACAGGGTTTATATAAACAAAAAGAGGGACAGTAAATGATCCAGCACTGAGAAGGCAAGTAGGAGGTCCTGACTCCAATGCTTGTAGTGCATAGATAGATACAGATATAGATATATAGACATTTCAATTCTATTTCCTCCTTCTTCTACCAACAAGAAAAGAAAAGAAAAGAAAAGAAAAGAAAAGAAAAGAAAAGAAAAGAAAAGAAAAGAAAAGAAAAGAAAAGAAAAGAAAAGAAAAGAAAAGAAAAGAAAAGAAAAGAAAAGAAAAGAAAAGAAAAGAAAAGAAAAGAAAAGAAAAGAAAAGAAAAGAAAAGAAAAGAAAAGAAAAGAAAAGAAAAGAAAAGAAAAGAAAAGAAAAGAAAAGAAAAGAAAAGAAAAGAAAAGAAAAGAAAAGAAAAGAAAAGAAAAGAAAAGAAAAGAAAAGAAAAGAAAAGAAAAGAAAAGAAAAGAAAAGAAAAGAAAAGAAAAGAAAAGAAAAGAAAAGAAAAGAAAAGAAAAGAAAAGAAAAGAAAAGAAAAGAAAAGAAAAGAAAAGAAAAGAAAAGAAAAGAAAAGAAAAGAAAAGAAAAGAAAAGAAAAGAAAAGAAAAGAAAAGAAAAGAAAAGAAAAGAAAAGAAAAGAAAAGAAAAGAAAAGAAAAGAAAAGAAAAGAAAAGAAAAGAAAAGAAAAGAAAAGAAAAGAAAAGAAAAGAAAAGAAAAGAAAAGAAAAGAAAAGAAAAGAAAAGAAAAGAAAAGAAAAGAAAAGAAAAGAAAAGAAAAGAAAAGAAAAGAAAAGAAAAGAAAAGAAAAGAAAAGAAAAGAAAAGAAAAGAAAAGAAAAGAAAATCCCTCACAAAACTCTACACCAAAACAAACAAATTTTAAAAAGCCCAGTTTGCCTTGAGGAATGCCAACAAAGAACAATTTCTATGATGTACTGAGTTCCCCACAGTCCAGGTTTTAGCTGGGATAGAGTTAATTTTTTTCCTTCTAGCTGGTACGAGGCTGGGGTTTGGATTTAGTATGAGAATAATACTGNCTGGCATCCATCAGCAGGTGATGAACAATTACAATGTTCATCATTTGTGTTTCCTGGGTTTTATTGTGCTGTCTCTTCTTTTTGTTGCTTCCCTTTTCATTACAATGATAATATTATTATTATATTTTATTCCTATGATTTAACTGTCCTTATCTCAAGCCACAGGTTTTACCTTTTTTCCCCCAGTTCTTCTCCACATCACACTGGGGGCCAGGGCGCAGCAAGCAGCTGTGTCGTACTTAGTTACCAGCTGGGGTTAACCGTGACTCCCATTTTTTGACAATCCAATTCCATCAAAACTGTTTCAAGATGCACACTGAAAACCTGAGGACTTAAAAAGAACCTGTTTTTTTTTGAAAATGTAATACTAGAATGTAATGTTGTAAATTAAGGAACAGAAATGGTGAGTTCTCCCTCAAAGCTTAGACTCGAAGATGTTTTTCTGGTGATAGTTTTATCTGATTCATGAAAAATTTTGAAGGTGTTTGGCAAAACATACTGTACAAATACTTTCCCCATTGTATTGAAGAAGCTATGAGCACAACTGAAAGACTTGCACATATTGTGAAATAGTTTCTCTACTTTCACGTCATTTTAATGTCACTCACTTTCTTAATGAAATCCTGAACCATAAACTGAGCCGTAGACAGGATACCTATGAAGTGACCCCCCATGACTTTGGATGTTCTGAATACCACATCCCCTTCTATCCCAGTACCTTTTCTTTTACAATCCCATAGGGCTTTGCTTGAATTATAACTACTGCTGGAGTCTTTGAAATAAATTCAGGCCACTTTAACCGATCAGTTCAGTGTTGTTCTTTGCTCAGAAATGCCAGTGTGACCTTACTATTTGCTGAATCTGTAAATAAGTAATTATTTGGCTTACTTATTAAGGTAACACACCCTAGCTAGGATGAAAAACCAGACCTACAAGATAATCCTCATCTCAAGTTTCTGCTGGCTGTACTGTCTCAAAGAATATGCCCACATTGTATAAGTGAAATTTCATCTAGCCTTCATACTGTAGTTGGACGTGTGAGGCACAGGTGGTCACAGCAATAGTCATCAAACAGGCGTTTTGTCCCATTAATTTAGGAGTATAGAATTTTGCTCTGCAGATAGAGAGACATATTTTCCATACTGCAGAAACTGTATTGCTAAGTATGTAATTAAAATTTTCTATCAAATCGCTTTTCATTCAAATGGGTGGATCAATAATGGCATTATTAGGTATCTGTGTAGAAGGCAAAGAAATTAACTTTCATAGAAGAGGTCTATATTTCACACTATAGCTGATATCACCCCATTAATCTTTTTTTTATATACACTTAAATTCTAAATACCATTGCTTTACAAAAGTAATTTGGAAATACCATGAAAACAGCAGTTACAATAAAAAAATAGACATGCTGATATACTTTTTTAAAATCTCTGAAATTATGTATTTTCCTAGGGTTTTGGGGTTTTTGTTTTGGTTTTAATATTTAGAATATTCAGTAAATTTTAAAAAATAGTATTATTGCTGGTTAAATTAGGGAACAGCAGTTGTTCTCTGTTTTTAACCAACAGATGCCATTCTTGCTGAAGCATATAATACTACATAGAGGTATGTAAGATGGTAGCCACTGGCTTTTCCTTTACTTTGTTGTTAATGCCTGCATTATGATAATTTTAACTTGCAATTTGTTCTCATTCAGGTTTTCTTTTTAACAAGTACAACATTTTACAGCTAGAAGTTGCCATGAACAGTCTGATTTTAAAGTACATAATGATCCTTATCTTCTCCCAGCAGTGGTACTTAGTGCAGAAGCACAGAATCACAGGGTTGGTCAGGCTGAAAAGGACCTCAGGAGGTCATTTAGTCCACGCTCCTGTTCAGAACAGCTTCTGAGTTTACAACAGATTTCTCTAGACTTTGTCCAGTCAGATCCTGAAAACCTTTTGAAGACATTTCAGAGCCTTTCTGGGCAACTTGTTCCAACACTTC
Source organism: Pomatostomus ruficeps (assembly GCA_013400735.1). Classification (NCBI taxonomy): domain Eukaryota; kingdom Metazoa; phylum Chordata; class Aves; order Passeriformes; family Timaliidae; genus Pomatostomus; species Pomatostomus ruficeps. Next base: position 101,610 of record VYZT01031373.1, read on the forward strand.
ACAACAAAATAATGTTTATTCTTGTTTTGGCTAGAATTCCCCTCCCACATTCCCTCATTTCTAGGAACACACTGTCTCCCATTTTCAAGCTGGGCTCTTCAGCTTCAATTCCACTTCCTCAGTAACCTCCAGTGCTCAGGAGGCTGCCCTTAGGTCTCCTGACACCATTTCTTCTCCAGGCTGTCACAGCCTTTACTGAAATACTTTTTTATATAATAATATTTTTAATCTACAAAGGTCAGCTAAAGATGGCAGCTAGTTCAAACTGGTCACAGTCTGCAAAGGTTTTCCAAACAGAAAGAGAAGGAACAAATACCTTACCAATTTCAGTACATTTTTCAGTCAAATATATTAAATTCTACATTTTGTCTGATAAGTCATTTCAGGGCCTCACAATTCAGGAAAGAAATGTGCTACCTTTTCAGTAAGTACTCAATAACATTACAGTAAAAGAGATACATTTTTTAGTTTTACATTAACTTTTTAAATTCTTCTAGTATATCTTTTTCATACAATACCAGCTTTGAAAGGGAAAAAAACCCAAAACAAACCAAACCAAACATTGTTTCCCAAAATTGCATGCTTTTGGAGTTTGTTTTTGAATATTGAGTGTTATGAGTCATTTGTGACTGTGGAAATTCCAGTAAGTCAATGGAGTTACGTCAGACCTGAATTGGACTCTTTAATTCCTGCCAGTACATCCTCAACTACACAAGCAAACAACTCTCCCAATGTGAAAGGAATGTTAACTTCCTCCATATTTTAAGACAGCTCTCAATCATGCAAATTAAACCCAGAACTGTTCCTCCATTCTTGCAAGATACATAAAATCCTGTGATCTTTAGATATGTGAAACCTCCAAAGATCAATCTGTCTCCTACTCAAGTTATATAAAGCCATACATAATAAAACCCAACAAAACAGGAAAATAAATTAAACAAAAAAAGCCCTCAACAAAATATGTTAAAATTTATCTATTTTCCCATCAGTCAAGCAAATAAATAACAACTGAAGGTCTAGCAGCTTTAACTATAGGCTACTATAGTTAGATAGCCTTAACTTCTCCTGGAAGATCCAAGGCCTGGTTTTCCCCTAGGAGTAACCTGGCATTACTCCATTCAGTTGCTTAACTGACCAAAGTCAAATGACTTTTACATGATACAGACCCTCAATAGACATAAACAGACACATCTAAATTATTTTTTCACAGCAAAGTCAACTTTGCTCTGTTAACAATTCCACTTACTATCTAACTGGTGCATTACAAGATTTTTTGAGAATAGCAGAAAGCAGAATTACTTCCCTTGATTTCCCATCTACCATGGGTTGATCCTGGCTGGTTGCCAGGCACCCACCAAAGCTGTTCTATCACTCCCCTCCACATATGGGCAAGGCAGAGAAAATACCATGAAGAGCTCATGAGTTGAGATAAGGACACAGAGAGAGATCACCCACCAAATACCATCACAGGCAAAATAGGCTTGAATTAGAGATGTTAACTGAATTTATTGTTAACAAAATCAGAGCAGGATAATGAGAAGTAAAATAAGACCTTTAAAACACATTCCCTTACCTCTCCCTCCTTTCCGGCTCTACCTCCTCCCCCAGCAGTGCAGAGACACAGGGAATGGGGATTACAGTCAGTTCATCAGCAGTTTCTGCCACTGCTCAGGGAGAGCAGTTCTTCCCCTGCTCGCTCCCACAGAAGACAGTTCTCCAATGTTGAGTCCATCCTACAGATAACAGCTCTCCACAAACTGCTGCAACATGGGACACGTTTTCACAGGTGCAGTCCTTCAAGGACAGGCTGTTCCACTGTGGGTCCCCCACAGGGTCACAAGTCCTACCAGCAAACCTGCTCCAGTGTTGGCTCCTCTCTCCATGGGTCTGCAGGTCCCTGCCAGGACCCTGCTCCAGATGGGCCTCCCACGGGGTCACAGCCTCCTCTCAGGCATTCACCTGCTCTGGCATGGGTCTCCTCCATGGGCTGCAGGTGGATCTCAGCATCCCCATGGTCCTCCGCGGTCTGCAGAGGCACAGCTGCTTCACCATGGGCTGCACCACGGGCTGCAGGAGAATCTCAGTTCCAGTGCCTGGAGCACCTCCTGACCCTCCTTCTCCACTGACCTGGGTGTCTGCAGAGTTCTTCCTTTCACACAGTCTCATCCCACTCTTCTCAGGCTGCAATTACTTTCTTTCTTCCTTCTTAGATATGTTATCACAGAGTCATTACCACCATTTCTAATTGGTCCAGGCTTGGCCAGCAGCGCACCTGTCCTGGAGCCGTTTGGCATTGGCTCTGCTGGATGTGGGGGAAGCTTCTGGCAGCTTCTCACAAAAGCCACCCCTGTAGAACCCCACTACCAAAACCTGGCCATGCTAACCCAATACACCATCATTTCAAGACAAAGTCTCTATACAGTGAAAGTCAACAGAGTAACTAACTTCTTATCCATGTGTTTTCCATTGCTTTCTGTTGGGAAAGAACAGTGAGCATAGACTAAAAGCAACAGACCTTTTATAACCAAACCACTGACTGCGTATATTTTTGTATGAGAGAACCACATCATCTTTCTGTTTCCTGTTGTACACTCTGAGGAGAAATTCCAGTCCCAGTACCGAGGAAAATATCACTGTAGAAATAAAGCTCAAGAACAGTATTAAGAGACAGGGCACCTACACAAGATCGTTCTCAATTATAACATCATCCACACATCATCTTAACCTCAAATCAGAATAAGTTTGATGAAGATTTGGCCTCCAAATCCATCAACCTTCACATATACATATCTGCTCTTGCTTCCAAAATTGTTGTTATTCTTCTGCTATGGAAACTTCAAGTGTCTTTCAACTACATCTTGGACATCATTACTAAATTCAACTATCTTTCTACACTTCAATTAATGAAATTCAAGCTCAGCAGCCTTCAGTAGTCATTACACCTGCAACAAAATCATGCCTGTTCTTAAAAACATCAACATATAACAAGATATTCAACATCTCAGTCCCTACATGTTGCCTCTGTAATTTTGATTGCAGCAGTGGGCTTGAGGGCTGTCCCTCAGAGGGCTGATATTTGTTAAAAGCAGTCATGTGTGACTCAGTGGTTTTAACTAGAAAGAGCAGCCATCCATCCTTTCCTTGTGTGAGGTGGTGAACACAAAAGAACCTTGTGTTGTGGTGTTTGAAATTTGTTTCTGCACAGAATGTGAATTCATTTCAGGGGTGAGGAACCACAGTAATTACCTTGGTCCTTGGGCCACAGGAAGGGACAGGCAGGAGGAGAAACCTGGGCCAGGTCAGGCAGCAAGACTCGTCATCCACGTGTGGGCAGGAGGGAGGCAGGGAGGGGTTCACACAGTAGCCTCTGCCCTAGGCCCCATGCACCTCAATACCAGCTCTGCCTAAGCTCCTCCAATGGTTTCCTCTTGTCCGCACCTGTATGACAGAGCCAGGAAGCCTGGCTACTCACCCTCGCCTTGCCCTTCCTCCAAGCGAACAAGAAGGTCCCAATTATGCAAACACACAGGGTGACTCACAAGTTGCTCACATGCTCAAGTGGCTACAAGATGAGAGCCCACCGTTACAACATGGGAAGTTTCAATGCAATGAAGCTGCATCTTATGTTGTGCTGTGAGTTTTTTAATATCTGCAAAGGCCTTTCCCATGGGCCACTGAATTTACACTAGCCACAGAACTCCCAGAACAGCACAGGAATCATCTTCCAGAAGACAAGGCTGAGTCACAGAATTCACAAAAGGGTATCTCTACGCTATAGTCACAAGTGATGTGACTGCAATACTGTGTATATATAGACAGGCAAGCTTTAAATTACCTGTCATGGGTACTGCTAGTAGTCTGGCCATTGAGTTCAGTCATTGAACCTAACCACTCAAGTATTTATCCAGCTTTTTGGGCATGTTTTCCAGACAGCTACAAGGTCTACACTGCCACAGCTAGATTGCTACCAGTTCCCAAGCTGACTAGTTTTAAACCAGATCAGGTATGTCCATGACTGCAGCATAAACATACCTAAGCTTTTAGGTCATTTAAGCTTCTATTCAAATTCATACTGCCTCAACTTCTACATTTCTAACAACTTGGACTCAGAGCATGTATCCTCACTGTACTGTGGAGATGAAACATTTGGGACACAATAAATTAATAGCATTTTAAGTGTGAAATTTATGGTTCTTCCAAAATGTGAATTATATTTAACAAAAGAAATTAGTATTACTGGCTATGTGATGACCTCTCCCTCATTCCTTCCAGAAGCTGTTCAGTGAGTACTAGATGTATGAGGTGACTATCTGACCTGCAACTTTGCAGAATAGGGTAAGTTTATACACAGATATCCAAATCCCTCAAATGTGTATCTGTAGACTAAGAAAAATGCCTACTGATTGCAGTGGACATCTTCCCTGCATAAATGCCACTCACTGACTATACACATAGTACATTTTGTAACACAGAACAACTTGGAAGAAACGCCATCTTAACAATTGTATTACTTGGATCCAGAAAACTCCTTCCAATTCACCTCATAACCTGAAGCTGAATTAAGGATTGAAAAAGTACACAGAATTCTTAAGTATTTCTTTTATTTTTTAGCCAATTTTTTGGGAAGCAGAATATGTCAGAAATATGACAGAACAGTCACATTTATCACAGTGGCAATTTAGCTGAATGTAGCAAGGGTTCGTTTCAACAAATGGCTGGATTTGGTCTTTTAACAGACATCTGAACATATTATACCCTTTCATTTAACATTTTAATACTGATTTGTTCACACCAGAGATCCATACATTCCCCTCAACCCACTCTACATAATGCCTCCTGTCTACTTATATCAGAAACTTTTATGTGCCAACTCTCTTCCTAATGCTTGGGATTATGGATCCTCAAGACCCCATGATGTTAGATGTTCCATCTCGTTGCAAGGGCTCATGCCAGGTGCTACAAACCAAAGGACATCCAAGCAGCATTCTTTCTTTTTTCAGTACCAAGGACTTGCATACCACTTCTCTTCCTTCTGTTTTGAGAGAAGTCATTCTGTGGGGATGATGGGTAGAGCAGAGATGGAAGAGGTGTTGTGCTGGAAGATGTTAAGGGCTGCCATCAACCAGTCCTTTATCAAGAAACACTTCCAGGCCTGGTTAAAACTGCTGGATCTGCTAACCAGATAGCAAGGACTCTTTCTGCTCCCAGCTTCTCCCTTCTGGTTTTTCAGTTCCCACTAAAATCTGTAAGTAAGATTCTGCTCCCTTCAGAAACTGAACTTGCCAAAAACAAACACGGGAAGGCAACAAAATGCTGACAGGTGTACAGTCTTGACAGTGTAAAAGCATCATTCTCAATCCTCCCTCTCCTCTGCCACTTCACAAGAAGACAGTAAAACTACACCAGATCAAAACAGGTTCATCTGAGGCCAGAGCTAGATGATAGCAAGAAAAGCCAGTGACTTCACCAGGAGCAGCATGCTGGCTACTACTAAATATTTTGGCATTTCTCATGATTTGATATCAAAGCAGCTCTGCCTCTGACATAAGGGTTTCAGTTAGTTGTTTAACCTTTGCTAGTTCCCAGAATAAAAGAATGCAAACTGGGTCATACCTACTTTATCTTGAGCATGTTCATGCAAGAAAATTACAGCACCTCCTTTTCACAGCCCTAATGAAATGTTTTGTGCCCATGTGTATAACAAAGCATTCTGTTTATTTTATAGGTTTATAATAAAAAAATGACACTTTATGAGCTACATGACAGTATTTCAACAATATCTTATTGTGACATGATATGGTGTAATTACTTAGCAGGAGATACAACAATTTATTGTTATGTCACTGAGTCATACCCTTCAGGGCTTCAGATCGGTGTCTTAATTTGCTTTTTTAAAGCCATACAGACTAGCAAGATAAGTCAAAGGGTTTATTAAAACATCCTATGAATAAAGACATAGACTGAACATGCATGCACAGCTGTGTGTTTGAAAATACTTCCCGCATCCTTTCTCCTTTCTTCTTTGCTTTGCTTTTACAGCATTATTGACCGGGTCAATAAGAATCAAAGTGGAAAGAATGACCGGGTCAATAAGAATCAAAGTGGAAAGAAATTTCAACCCAAATATACAAAGAAAGAGGTATGTTACATTGGGATCCTATTAAGACAGTTATATACATAGACTGGTCCTACAGAGCCAGAAATACTCAGCCCCTACCACTGATCTTACCCACAAAATGAAACATGTAAATGGAGACCTGCAGGGTGACCTGGCCATCCACAAGAAATACAGCTGGTTTTTCACCTGTCCACCAGTGCAATTAGTATTGGACAGGGCCTTGCCAAGCACAGCATTTGCCTCTTCCTTGGCCGCATGGTTAGGTACTCTCTATCGGTAAGGAGAGAACACGATTGTGTATGGCACACTATAACCACTGTAAGCACACTATAGTGAATTAATGGCAGCACTTTCCCCTAACCGGTGGAATTAATAGAGTCAGCCAGGATACATTTTTTGAAAAGTATTGCTCCCAGTGAAGTCCCTCGGTCTATCTGTGGGTATAAGTGCCTCCCATTTTACAGAGGGCGCGTGCAGTGGACTCCGCTGAAAACTGTCTCCAGCAGCAAGCGCGGTCCTGGAGCAGAGGCAGCGCCCCACCGTACCCCGCATCCTCTGTGCCGGGAGCGGCCCCGCTGCGCGGCCCCCCCGAGCAGCGCGGCCCCGCGCCGCTCCCCGCCCCTGCCGCTCCCGCTGCGAGCGGAGCCCGGAGAAGGGGCGGGCTGGGTCACACACACACACACACACCTGCCCCGGCCCGGTGCCAGACGCAGGGCTGGGCAGGCACGGGCGGGGGCGGGAGGGGATCGCCCCCCTTGGCGACGGGGGCTGAGCCGAGGGAAGCGAGCAGCGCCTCGCGCCGCCAGCCCCTTTCCCTCCGGCGAGAGCGCACCCGGGGCACGACGGGCTGAGCGCAGCCATAAAAAAACACCCCGGCACGGGCCTCAGCAGCCGGAGGTCCCAGCGAGCGAGCGGCCAAGCCGGGGCGGAGCCGGGCCGACACCTCTGCCCCACGCCCGCCGCGCTCCGGCCCTCGCCCCGCCCGGCCCAGCCACCTCCCCAGGCGCGACGGGGCGCGGCG
>VYZT01031378.1:0-15546 GCA_013400735.1 Pomatostomus ruficeps
ATGATTTGGAAAAAAACAAACCCCATCCAACCTGAAAACCACACCAATGCAATGTAAACTAATCAAAACAAACCCAAACTAATAAGAGTACATAGTGAAAAGAAAGAAAAATAACACAGATATTGGAAAGTATCAACTAGAAATAATTGATAGAGTTCAGAAAAAATACATTTTAAAATCAACAGGAAAAGCTATGTTTACACTGCACTGATTTTGAAGAAAAAAACATGCTGCTCATGTTTCCATCAATGTCCTGTACATGAATATTTGCCATAATTGTAGCAATTTTGCCTTATTGATAAAAATTGTATTTATCTGTTTCCTAAGGAATCTTATTCCAACTGAGATGAGAAAGAAAAATCTGTAAAAGTAGCAGAATTAAGAATAGAGTATTATCAAGGTTATTTGTGTTGGGAGGAGAAACAGACAGACAAGAAAAGGTTAGAAAAAGAGAGGGGGAGAGATGCAAGGAAGTGAAAAAGAGACCAGGAGCTGAAATAGGAAAGGATCATGATGGCAAGAGAAGATGTTAAATGAGGAAAGCAGCTAAAAACTTGTACTTGTGAGGTAAGAAGAAGGAGAAAGCCAAAGAAAACGCATGAGCAATTGAAGGCAAGCTAAAGCAACGAGGAAAATCACAGCGTATTTAATCTGTTATCACTGAAAAGAAATTGATGGCTTCTGGTATGATTCAGTACATGTTCTATGACATTCTGAAAGTTCTCAACCAGAAAAGAGATCCATTATATTAGACACTTATTAGCTGTAAGGACTCATTTTAACAGTTCTTCCTGCTGGACCTTTTTTATGTGAAATCAATTTCTTTCCACAGGTACCTTCTTTCAGATCACAAATTCCAGCTCTAAGTTTACATTTGCCTTTTCCTTTTATTAATATTTTTTTTAATGTAAGACAGATGGTTAAAAGCATTTACTTCTGGCTTATTTGTTTACTCTCCAACTTTTGCTTTATGAACCTACTTTCTTGTATTAGAAAGTTCTTCTGCTGATCACCACTGTAATGAGTGATATTTCTACATAGAAACATAACTAAGCTCTGTTTCATCCTTTCTTTCTAAAATGGTATCAAAAAGCTGCTGTCACTATAGATCCAGTTTGCTTCAGTCCTGTTAATTCCATCTTCATTGCCTGTGGTGGAAGATCGATTTTTTCTTCCTCATTCTTCCTCAGACTAAAAGTCTTCTGGAAATCACCAGATTTGTTTGAATGTGGTCTGTATCTCAGATACAGAGGTAACATTTTAGACCTAGCTTCACAACGGAAGATAGATCTGAATGGAGAAATGAAACCTGGGAGTACTTGGAACATCGCAAGACAACAAACTAAGATCAAATATTTTAAGTTCTAATTGGAATGCACCCGAAACCAGCAAAATGTTTCAGTAAGGAGCAAAGGGTGAGAAAGGCTTTGGGAAGTTCCAGCAAAAGCTGAGATTTGATTAAAGCTAGTCTTGAAGTTCCCCCACCCACATATGTCACCTGATATTCAAAAATACTCTCAGAAAACAGAAACTGTATGGAAGATTTTAGTTTCAGCTGCATTTCCTAGCCTAACTTACAGGACCAAGATGAAATGACACAAGTTACTCTCATTGATTTTCTTAGAAAGTAGGAATCTCTTCTGAAAGGCTGCAGCATAAGAAAAAGATGCATTTCTTAAAAGGCTGCCCTTTAAAAGCTGAAGCCGTGCAAACTGTTGGTGGTGGGGTTTTTTTTGTTTGGGGTTGTGTGAGGCTTTTTGTTGTTGTTTTTTGGGTTTTCTTTTTAATTTCTGCTTAAATCTCTCTACTCATTCTAAAGAGTGGATATCAAGTTATGTCTCAGAAACATATAAGAAAGTATATTCCTTGCTGGAAAGATGTTAAGATTGTCATAACCAGAAGAAGGACAAGAGGGAGGAAACAGTGTTATCCCCATTTTCCTGAGGTGCAGTTTTCAGCTTTCGGTTATGTTTACCCTTTAGACTTCACTAGGTAAAAAGATACCTAAGGCAGGTTTAAATAAAGAGCTCAACTTTCAAAATGTAAATTAGACATCTCAAAGTCTTCATATATTCCATCTGAAGCACTGCTGTCTAATTCATATGAAGCTCAGCACTGTGGACCTACTGAAATGCAGGAAACAACACCAAGTTTTATGGATGTTAAATCCACTATCTTTGCTACCACCCTTCCTGTCATCCAATAGTAAAGATGTGACAGGAGAACTGGAACAAGAGCTAAGACCATGGTATTAATCTTAATTTATAGAGATTACCTCTTTTTAAAATTGTCTGATAAGATTAAATCTTTTAACAAAAGAAAAAAACAAATGGAAAGCAAAAAAATCTGTGAAACTGTAGAATATCTCTAATGAGTCACCAAAAAGTGCAGAAAAAACCCAACTAAATAACCCCCACAAAATGACTTGTAGATGTAATACAAATATAAAGCTCAGATCTCTGGAACTCTATTTTAGGTCCCTCATTACTGAAGGGAGGGATGAATGTAAGAGATTTGATGTACAAAGAAACTGCAGTGTTTAGCTACAGCTTGAATATGTAGCCTTACAAAGCTGTATAAGAAAAGATGGTACCTAACAGTGAGACTGAACTTGAGGGCTTTTGGGAGAAAGGCTTGAAGTTCTGTCTATGTTGTCTTTAAGCTGATGGTTAAAGAGACCATGAGAAAATACTGAAACAGCATGTTTATTAGGAAGACAGAGGGAAGGTCCTGAAAAAAAAATTGTGAAAGGCCAAGGCTAGCAGGGGACAGCTACAATAGCTGCATTTGTATGTGAGATCTCCCTTAGCAGTGGGAAAAGAAGCAGAATCCAGGACATAACTGAAGCTGGAAGGGATCTCTGGAGGTCACATAGGCCAAGCTCCTGCTCAAAACAGGGAGCATGCCATGGACAGATCAGGTTGCTCAGGCCTTGCCCAGTTTGGTTTTGGGTGCACACAATCTCTCTGGGCACCTGTTTGAGTGCTTAACCACTCTCCCTATGACCAGGTGTGAAACTCTAGAAGATCGCGTAGGATGTTGGAGAATGGTACAATCATTTAATTTTAAAAGGATGATTTCAGCATTAGGACAAAGTGCCAGAAGTTTTCAGTGAATGAGGTTTCAGAAATGGCAGGTCAAAAGCAATTTTGTATAACCCCCTTGAATTATGGCACAGAAAGAGTTGAGACTTTTCTAAAAGACTCCTATGAGCTCTAGGAAGAAGAAAACTTAAAAATTATTTTCATTGGTAGGTAGACAATTAATTCTTATGTGATTTTGCAGATGTTATCCCTTTCAATGATTGACCTGTGCACATTTCTAAACCAGGTTTTTGTCCCCATCTGTCTGATATATTCATGGTTAGACACTTTTCCCAGTGTTTAAAATATTCTGGGGAATCAGAGACAGAATTAAAAAGCAAGATTTAATTAGCCAAATGCTTTCAGCAGTGAGTCTTCTTTTGGAGGTTCTTTTTGGCCCAATACAAGATGAAATGCTTTATACTGCACAACCATCACCCAAACTTGACGTCAATAAAAATACTGTTGATTTTGTTGAAAGCAGAGTTAGGATGACACTTTGTGGTTTTGAAAATTCTACTAATAGATGACAATTGAAACTACTCAGAATATTAACTGTGATGGAAAAAATGCATAAGTAATAATATTTGAGACTGAGAGTTACATTGCACAACTAGTAACGCCATGCACTTGTACAGATGACAGATCAACTCAGTTTTCTCATCTCTATGCAATAGGCAGTGTGACATCCTGCCCAATGCAAGGCAGAACTATTTTATTGTCAAAAGGGTGTCTCGGGGGCCACAAAATAATGAAATAGCTTGAATGTCACAGGCACACAACAAGCATGAAAAGCACATTATCAGACTTACAGCTAAACAGCATCCTGGATGTTTATTCAACTGCAAAGTAAAATTTCAGGTCCTAGGGAGAGACATGCACCTTGTCTAAGTTTAGATTACCTGCCGGAGTACATGCCAGCTCATCATAAGTTTGTGTATCTAGGCTTCACTGCCAAAGTGCCAGTGAGTGTAGTTTGTAAGGTGAGACTCCAGTCAAGATGATGTTTGGATGCAGCTAAGGCTGGTACTTGGTCTCAGGAACTGGATAGTTTTCTTTTCTTTCTTAATCTTGAAGTAGGTTCAAAGCCTGTCTTTGATTTCCAAGAAGTGTGCTTCTGATTTTGCTGCTGCCCACGCAACTGTCACCTTTTCTCCTGCATTTTTGCTGAAATAGCAACCTTCTCTCTGGTCAGTGTCTAAACTAACATCATGGGAGGGTCACTGAAGGCTCACTAAAAAGAGATCCGTGTATAAAGCCAAGAAGAGCCAAAGGCCGGTTTAAATCTGACACTGTTCTGAAGTCACCATGGAAGAATTCCACCTTCTGTAGGAACAGCTGTCATCATCACTTGCATGGAAGAAGGGGTTTTCCCCTGATTTTACCTCTGTGAAGCTAGGTGACCAGTTAAAGGAGGTGATATTTGATTCAGTTCTGCATGAAAAAGTCCAGTCTTTTGAAGAAAGGACTTTCACACCTTGACTCAAGGTATACAGGAGCACTCCCTTTGTGTCACATTATATTCCAGTCACTCTGAAAGTGGTGAGTCTGCATAGAAAATATTAAGGGACATAATATGATATTCTGGAGAAAAGTTTCAAAAGGAAAGAAGCCATCACAAACTTTAGAGATCTGACTGGATTTGTGCTATCAGACTGCAGAAACAGGGTAATCTTGTTTCGACCTAGGCAGAGAAACTGTACAAAATACAAAAGCTGTTGTATTGAGTGGTGATTCATCACTGCAACAGAAATTGACAAGCAAACAAATTTACACTTTATTTCTCATTTCACAAGGGCAGAGGGAAAAAGCTTCTCAATTTAAAGAATTAGCATCAAGACTTTCAGCAGAGAATCAAGTATGCATTGAAGGTGCCAGACTGCCAAGTGCACCACAAGGTGCGCAGAGACTGAAATCCTCGCTGTAACCACAGAAAGGCTCACAGAGGCAGCAGCAGTGTAGACTTCCCAAACACGGACATACAACAATCTTGTCCTAAGGATATCATTCCTTCCATCTCTCACTCCCTCTTTCCCTAGTACTGGAAATGGTTGAGTGACCTCTTCTATGTCAGTAATTTGTTGGAAACCTTTCAGACTTAGGGGCAAGTGATACAGCTCTGCTGATTTCAGTCAATGTTGCACTTTATGGACTGGAACTGGCTGACTGTCACCTTTTGGTTTCCAATAGAACATAAACTACTTTGGAAATTTTTGAACACAGAGACATACAGTAGTTTGATTTAACTCAGCAAAATCAACCCTTTTTATGAATGTTCTAGTTTGAATTCCTTTTACAGGCAGAAAGGCACTGAATTTGCAGCATGGGCAGCACGTCATAGCTCCTGTTCCTTGAGAGTTGGTGCTTTGCCCTGTTCTGTTTCTTGATGAACTGCAGAAAAAATTATTTCCTGTCATTTGTGCTCTAAAATTATCCCCACTGTTGGAGGGAATAAATCACAGGAGGACTGTCCACCAAAATGTCAAATGGAACCACTTCTGTCAGATCACTCCCACGGGTGTCAGGTGTGTGTAAGTGGAGGAGGCTTCAGCAAGGAGAGGACAGAAGAGCCAGGGAGTGGAACAGCTGTTATCTTTTGCGAGAACCCTTTTTCCCTTGAGCTTCTTGGGATTGATATTTCAACCAGCATGAGATATTGCCACCTGGACTAGCACCAGCTCTGCTGCTCAGCTGTGAGCTGTATCACACGTAACAGAGCCTTGGGAAAGCCAGACCAGCAACCACCTACCCCAAGGAACATGTAGCTTCCACTACATCTTCCACTAACCCTCCTTCCTCCTACAGCCTCCCTCCTGAATGCAACAACACACAGACACGGAGAAAAGTTAACTTGCTCGTCTTTCTATTTTGCTTCTCTGTTTCCTGTATTGAAGGAGGCAACATATTTGATTTATATAGATGCTAATGCATCTGTCATAATCCTGCTGACCCCAAGTTGTGGAATGAAGGTGAATCTGGTGAAGACATTTAGATTCATGCATTGTATTTGTAAATTTCTTTAGGTTTGGAAAATCTGTGGTTTTTCTTTAGCTCTGGCTTTCCAGGCGTTTTTTCTGGGCACCAAATCTCTGGAAACACTTCCAGGAAAAAGGATCTTGTGGTCCACCTGCCCGAGCTAATTTTTCAAAGCAGTTTTGTTCTAGCAGCTTTTGACTCCATTATTTTTTCTTACTGTGTTATTTTATACTCAACTCTGCAGAAAATCTGATGCCATTAAGCCAGAGCCACCCTATTGTTCTGCAATGCTTCCAATTTGCATGGAAAATTATTCATGTTAATAACTCCCCATTGTTCATGTCTTATCTTCCTAAGTCGTGTCAGAGAGCTATACAATGCAAGCCCTGCTGTCACAAGGTTTCCGTACACTTAAAGGCATGAAGTGATTTGCCTTCAGTGAATTTAAACGAAATAAAGGTTTTAGGGACTTATGCAAAATCAGACAGAATTCTTAAGATTTTCTTAATTTCTCCTCAGGTCCACCTCTGCCTCTGCTAGCACTCTTTGACCCAAATACTCCTGCCTGTGCTGCTGCTGCATCTTGTGTTTCAAAGGGAGGCCACCTGTCATTCTGCATGGCAATGGGAGGAGTTCAGCTCCCAGTGCAAGGGAAAGGTACTTCCTCAGCTGTCATCAAGTTAAGGTACTGATTATAGATGCCACTTGAATTCAGCAAACAATATTTTGCTTACCCTTGCATTTGCTGCAAAGGGTTTTGCCTGTTTCTACAAACCATAGGGATAATTGCTGGTCAAGTGAAGTTAACCAGGCTTTTAGATTTATTGCCTTTTTTCCCCATTTGTACACATAAGGTAATTCTCTGGATAAAAAATAATGGGTTTTAGCAGTGAGGTTCATAAGCATGTTTTCTTAATCTTCAAAAACTGCTGACATGCTCATATTACAATAAAAAAGTTAATGTTTGATGGGTGTAATCCAAACTACAGAACTACCACTGATATGAGATGCAGTGTCTTGTACATAATCACAGAAAACTCTATGTTTTTAGAGTATAGGGGAATGCTTAAAAAAACATCAAAGCATCTTTTCAGTTGCTGTTTAAAACCACTCTTGTTTCTCAGTTTTTAAGCACTATCACTCAGCACTGGTTTTGCTTCCTAATGTTGATTCGCTTTGAGGTGAGCTTTTGTTTCACAAAGTTTGTGAAACACACCTGTTTAAACACTTTGGCAATATGGAGCAAACCTGAAAATGGCTCAGTATCTATTATTTCGTAACTGAAAGTCAGTTTCTTTCGTATTTTAGTATAATATTGTAAGCCACACAGGAAACCTACCTTCATTTCTATAGTGACTTATTGTAGAATATTTGTTCAGATATTATCAACTATACAATATATTAAAATTACTCAGTATTGGCACCACTCCTAAATACAATCCCATGTACATGCATTATAGCTCTATTCAGATATTAGGAGTGCAAAATGAGTTTCATTTTCTGACAGATGACAAATAAAGTAACCATAAAAGCAGGTGGAATAATAATCAAATGAAAAAAGACACTGTGAAATTTCCTGAAATGTCCTCTTTCATTATTTACAAAAAGATAGGTCAAGTGAATCTTGTGTGACAAATGGTGTTCCTTTTCCTATTGAAATCAGTGATTAAGCTACTCTGACTTCACTGGCAGCATAAGCTGTTCCTGTTAGGCAGTAAAAATGCAAACCCTGACTGTGCCTTCATGGACTTCAGTGTAAACTTGCATTAACCCTACCCAAGTCTAACTGGAGCTTGATTACCACCCACCCAGTGGGTTTGACCCTTTCTGAACAAAGTACAATTGTTCACTAGGAAGAGACAAAAGTATTCTTGCCTACAGAACCAGGTTCAAAGACATGAGTAAATAAACCAAAACTTAATAATTCTACTAAGAAGATGAACATTCAGCCCATGTTATCAGCATTGCCAGATGGATTTCACTGGAAATATGCTGCCTTTTCACAAGTAGTGCTCTGGAAGACTACACCATTTTATCAGGTTAAGGGGAAGTTTAAACATAAGGAAGACTAAAAATTTTCTGGTCTCAGAGACAAATACATCTCCTTGCTCTACACCATTCTCCCTATTCCAATTTTCTGCAGCATTTGTATAATGGCATTTTTCAGAAATCTTTTCACAGGATTCCCCAAACCTCAGAAGGTTCATTAAAAGGCCTTAGTTTGAAGTAAGATCCTTTTGTGAATTAGTAATGAGTTAGAGGATGAAAAACAAAGGTGGGAGCTACTGATCATTTTTCACAATTAAAGGAATTTGCAAAAAGGAAGGCAAGCACAGGAGATCGTGACAGGTCCCACATTGTCCAACACATCCACATATGGGCTGGAAAAGATGGTGGATAGCCAAAGTGGCTGATGATACGAAGTTGTTTCCAACAGTCAAACCCAAAATCTGCCTGAGAAAGTAACACAGGGTCTCACATTATCACTGACTGGGTAGTAAAATGGCAGAAAAATACGATGCTGATAAATACAAAAGAGCGCCTATGCGAAAAATACAGCCTTATTAATGCAAACAGTTCTGGATGAGCAGTTGTCACTGAAGAAAGAGATCTTGCAGTCACTGTAAATGTTACCACAAAAACACCAGCTTAACATTCAGTCCAGGGACTGGGTGTGCCCTTGGCTCACAAACTTGACCTGCCGGTTGTCAGAAACTGGAAGATATAAAAAGGGAAGGAACCTTCTGTACTCACCCTGTTTCTCATAGGTATCCGCTACTTGCCACTGTAGAGAGAAGATGTGGAGCTATATGGATCTTTGCTATGGCCTAGAACAGCTGCTCTTATATCCTTATGTCAAATG
The DNA here is from genome assembly GCA_013400735.1 of Pomatostomus ruficeps. Taxonomy (NCBI): domain Eukaryota; kingdom Metazoa; phylum Chordata; class Aves; order Passeriformes; family Timaliidae; genus Pomatostomus; species Pomatostomus ruficeps. The sequence goes on from VYZT01031378.1 coordinate 8,923, forward strand.
AACAGTTTGAGAGAGTAGATCTAATCTGGAGTCACAAAGGAAAGTGAAACCACGGAGGTATACAACCTGACAACTAATGTCACAAGTCCCAGACAAAGGACTCCAGCATCAGAACAAACAAAAAAGCCTCAGAAGAGACCACAAGGAGACCCCGGATTAACCCCCGACAGCTTAGAACTTACTAGGTGTTCTGGTGCTTTAGTATGGGGGTTTACTGACAGTCCAAAATACCACAATAAAACGTCACAGAAACACCTGAAGAGCTCAGAGAGAGACATAGCAGTATTTCCTGGAACTGCAAGGTGTCCAGTAGATGCAAAAAGACACACACATCGGCTTAGAGAGCAGAGTGTAAGCAGAGAAGACAGTATCAGCAGTTCCAGTAGTTCTTCCCTCGGAAGGAGGCACTGGTTGAAAAGACCAATGAACTGCCAGCCCAAAAGCAAACAGTAGCCATCCCAGGCTAGTAATGCTTCTGTGACACAGATCTACTGATGACTGTGCCTTTAGTGGCAGGCAAGACATTTGGGATATTATAATGTCTGAAAATACCTTTGGTTTAATGACCCTGAATTTACACCATCTGCAGTGGAGTCCATCTGTACTCAGCTGGGTCACAGCAGTGGGATGGTTTGTCAGCAGTGGATACTTTCCTTGGGAGACACAGTGCTCAGCAGGAAATGATGTTAGAAGAACAGGGATTTCCAACAGCAGAATCTGAAATCCTGGCAGACTGTTACTGCTTCCTGAGCTTGACATGGTTCACATCCACAAAGGTACTTAACCATTGCTGAGAGTAGTTGCAGTCATACTGATCCAGGGTGCCTCCGGTGGCCATGTACTTTGAAAGAAAACACATTTTTAACTACATCTTGCAGAAGGCAGGCAGGCAGGGGGCACTGAGTTTACTGCTTAACCTGAGAACATCTTAAGGGTTTACACCTACACACTCCAAGAGGCAGGTTTCTTGGCTGTAAGCATGTTCTGTCCTCTACTTCCCATGCATCTCCTGTTCCCAGCTGTGCTACACACCACTCCCAGACTGCACAATGAAGTGTCCTGGACATGCTGAATCCCAGATGCATTGGGGTCTCAATTTCTAGGTAACTGTGTAGCTTGGAAGCAACTTTGGAGCAACTCTGCTGCCACAGTCTGATAACTGCAACAGGCTAAAATAATGAAACCACATGAAAACTCTGCAAGAAAAATAAAATATTTAACACTGGACGATAACACTCTTGTATCAAGAGTGAGCCACCAGCAAAAGCAACAGTGCAAGGGCCTCACAGGGTAACTGAATGTTCTTGGAGAATGTGGTCACGTAAGTATTTGGATTAGTTTTTCATATGTGGTATTTAAGGGCTATTATCTTAAATCATAGCCAAGAAAACATAATATAGAATTGAGAACTGTTTTCAATTTTTCAAACACTGGAGATCTTAAGACAAGTCCCATTCAGGAGAAGCTATTGGGAAAATGTCATCAAAACAAAGATCTCTGCCTTGCATTTTGCCTGGAGGCAGGCTGTGAGTATCATGTGATGATGGAGGGATGGGGAGCTATCTCGTGGCACTGACCACAGCTTTTTGTGCAGTTGATTCAAAGATTCCTGCTGATTTTGGGGGGTCAAGCCCTAATGCCTTTCAACTAATGGTTGAACATCTCAATTATGTTCACCAACTTTCAGTGAGAACATCAAAAACTGACCTCTTTCTACTCTGAAGAGTTTTCGTGGACCTTACAAGGGGAGTCCAGTGGATATAATGGTATGTGGGCTTACTCCATAGAGGTGTTGTGAAGGCTCTGTTGTGCTCCTCTAGCACTATGTGTATATGGCCTGGAAGCAGAGGTTAGGCTATTATAACACTATTTTTCCATTTGAGGACACTTTGACGTGTGCCCAGAGAGAGGAATATATGTTTAACTTATCAAGGGAATGCATTTGGATATTTTCACTCACACTCAGCAACGGACTATTCTTAGTAGCTAATAATATGCATGTGCCTTGCAGCATGCCTTTTGATAGCCTTGTTTCTATTCCTTAGGGATCCAATATTTTACCATAATTCCAAAGAATCCTGGAGTAAAAGAAAATGTCCTATTCTTTTTATAACATGGCAGCTTCCTGCAGTGAAAAATAAACAGAGCTGATGCTAGCACCAATTTCTTTCTTATAAACAAATTTAGGGTAAAGTTGTCAGGTTGACCTGATAAATATGTGCAAGGCAAAGCATTACAAATGCAGGGTTAAAACTGCCTGCTATGAATGTTAAAGAAATTATGTATTTTTTAGCCACTTACTGAAATCAGAATTTTCAAGGGCTATTATTTTTTTCTATCTCTATTTTCTAAATGTTTCAACCAAGCACCCCACAGTCCCAGTATCTGCACTTCATTTGCAACCCTTCATGAGTTTTAAGGTGGATTAATTTGTTTTAATGCCCGAAGTACAAACAAACAAAATTAGCTGCTGGCAGGTTTAAAGACACAGAAGTGGAGTAATTTGGTACATGGTTGCCATGGCAGCTAACCTACATCTAAATTATCCTACATGCTTTTCTCAGCCATTCGCTGGCATTGTTCCTTCTGTCTGAACTGTTGGTTCCTTTTTTTTTTTCCTTTGAGCCCTGCCGTCTGCAAAGCCCTTCTTTGTGCCACTTTGGTCTCATCTGCTGGCTCAGCCCTCACACCCTGGCATACTCTATAAGCTGCTGATATTATGCATTAATGGAAAGGGGAAGCAAGAGGAGTACAAGGCAGAACTACGGTCTTCCAGCTGCTCTGCCTGTTGAGGGCAGCTTCCTGAAAGCTGATTTGCACTGAAGTAAACCACAGTGGTAATTCCCTTCATTTTTGGGACTTAATGCTTGCTGCAAAATCTTTGATTTTGATGAAGATATTGCAGATTCACAGAGACATAGTAAAAGCCAAATTTGGCTTTAAGACAGTGAATTTATCAAATGATTAATGAACTTTGGTCTGAGGCTACATGGCAGTAAATCAAGGTGTTATCACTTCTATCCACAGAAAACAGGTTTTGAAATGTTTTGGCAATGTTTATTACCAAGCAGAAATATTAAAAGAAAGGGCACGAGTCCTCCAAGCTCTTTCCCTATCACTGACTTCCCTCTCAGCACAGTCAGAAAACCCAGTGCTGTTTATGAGTGTTAAAGTTTTGTTACTTATTTCTGGTGAAACAGTTCCTTTCTGTCAAATTGCTCTGTTTCAGAGGAAAATCGTCCTACTGGCTATTTCTGACCAACCATCCTTTTTATCTCCCTTCTTGCCACCCCTGAGAACTAAGTTGTGACGCTGCTTCCCAGGAACCCAGCCCAGGTCTTATCAGTTCCTGACAGATCACGGATAGCTGACATGCCTTCTGCCTATGGCTGCATGTGAGCTTAGGGTTTAGAGAAAGTGAGATCAGAAGATAAGAAGTAGAGAGTATTTACTTACTTATTTTTAACATAGTAAGGTCAACATACTGTCAAAGCAGAAGTTTTGCCAAATTTTTAAGAAGGTTCAGTTTTGTTACCAGTTTGGTTGGTTGTTAGTTTTCAGGCAATTGCCTGGGAGACAGTTGCTGCTGTTGAAGACTTGACATTGCCAGATACATTTGTGTGTGAAGTCAAGAAGTGAGGCTTACTCAATTTATGATCCTCATATCACAAAGAAGTAGGAAAATCCCTGGATTTGTGGGATTACAAGCCATACTAACATGATCTCTTTGCAGGGATACTGATTGAAGACTATGAAATTCAGCAAGAGCTTTTTGCTTTTTTCTGAGTTCATTAATTCAGTCCAGTCATCTCAGGAAAGCTTGCTTTTTAAAATGAACTTTCAAAATATTAAAAACAGTGCAGATACTAAGCCCAAGAAATAAGATCTTGAGAAGTGACAATAAATAAGGATGTTTGAAAATTTAGGCTTACTGAAGACCTGCCTCCATAAACGTATTGTGTGGTATTTTATTAAACAATTGGCTGAAGAACTAAAACAACCACTTTTTGGAATAACCAGGTAAGAGAGGCAGCTCTAGCAACAGTGTCAGGATTCCCCCTGTAGATCTGTGGAGAGGCAAAGGATATACTACCCACAAGGGTAAATGTTTAAGAGAGAAGTGGATTTCCTCTCACTGCTTTTTAATTTTGGTATGTTACATTCTTCCACTCTAATTTTTTCTCTTTTACTGTAAAACGTTGCGTCCAAGCAATAAAAGTTTAATATGGGCTGAAGAAGGCATCCTGAAGAGGGTCCCAAAACTTGAAATTAAAACAGAGGATCACACTTCCCGTTCAGAAGAATGAGGATGTTTAACACTTCCTATTCAGAAAAATGTCAGCTAGTAAGTTAGGTATACTTGTATTCCATCTGTTTTGCCTCATATAATAATTTCACATGAACTGCCCATGCACAGTACTTTTCCAGGGCTCTTTGAAAAAAGGTCAGAAATATTGTTATTTGTGTTTTTCAGATAACGGAACTGAGTTATGGGGAAGTAAATTGACAAGCCCAGGCTTCCAGCAAATTGACCAAAAGGCCTTCCAGTTATCCTGGACCTCTTAGCACAGCACAGATCCCTGCAGTTATTATGGGTATTATTTACTTTTTATCCTTCTTGCCAGAGTTTCTGACAACTTTGACTTTGGGGATACAATGTGTTTACTAGTTATGGCAAGCCGTGATTCATACTGTTTGAACCTCATTCATATTTTGCGAGGCATGAGAATAAAGTAAATTACATTCCGGAGAGCTTTGCCAATGAAATATTAAAGCCAGCATCTGAGATAAAGCTCATTGCTGTGCTTTTCAGCTGTAGGGAGGGAGAAGGGAGAAGGGCAGTGCATTAAATGTGGTGGCTATTCTTCCTGGCCATCCAGACAGACTGCTTTGATGTTTTTGAGGCTGGTGATACGATAGAGCTCCCAAACTCTGTTGAGCCTCAGGGAGGGAGCGGTTCAGGAACGGTTTTCCATCTTTTTACGTAGCTAAACTGATGGCTTAACTTCTGTTGGCTTTCAGGCATGTCATTTGCTTCCGTGGGAACAGCACCAGTCCTTGATCAGGCTGGTCCTGATCCCTGCCTCTGTGTGCACTGATCTGACCCTGTGGAGAGCGTGTTTGTGACTCCCCAGCTTTCTACAGGGTTTGTTCTCTGAATTAGTTTGGTCTTGGGTCAGACAGGTGTTGAGGGTTGCCCGAGGAAAGAGGAACAGACGTGCTGTCAAGGGTAGCGTGAGGACGTGTGACCGCCTCTCTGGCAACAGCCAAGGTTTGATCGCAGCTGGAGGTTGTGAAATTGTTCCCTTGGAGTTTGCTTGTACTTGGCAACCACTGCCACTAGGTAAGAGTCTCCCACCACTAGTCTATCCTTTACAGAGTTCATCAATCCTTTATTTCATACCTGGCCTTCCTGCCTGTTGGCTTTACCATGTTCTCCATCTTTCACCCTTTCACTGCCTGTGCTGGACTGCAGATGCTCTGACCTGCCTAGTCCTACCAAGGTGTGCCCAAAAAATCACGTCTTCACTTTTTATACACATCTCACACTGATGCATGTATAAATTGCACAGTGAATCTGATGGTGGCCACACAGCAGCATCCTTCTTTGTTTTGCATTGGAGTCACTAAGGATTTCAGGTTTTTTAGGCAGTGTTACTGCACTGGTTAATGGGAGAGACCTTATGCAGTAGTATCCTGTCCCTGCATATTTGAACTGTGTGTATCCCCTACCAAATTAACTCTTGGGACAAAATTTCCCTCACAAACCACCAGAAGCCCATCACCATACCTTGAACACATCCCCATGGTTAGAGGGATGTGGCTCTACCATGTCACCCCTAACTGTGCATTAGGGAGCTAAGCGTGAGGGTGGAAGTAGTGAGCACGGCTTTGAAGCCACGCCTGCCAAGGCTCAGCAATAAGTACCTTTCCCCGCTTGAGGAAGATGGTTGGACCAGGCAGCCTCCAGACGTGTCTTCCCATCTCAGTCATTATGATCTTACGATGTCTGCTTCAAACTATTTGCTCTCTCCTGTGTGTCTGTCTGAGTTACGCACATGAACGCCCTTTGTCTACCTGCGATCCCGGCTTTCCCGCAGCGTGGCTGGGTTGACAGAGCAGGAGCCACCGCAGGTGCCGGAGCAGGGCACAGGCGGCTGGGCGAGGCTCTGCTCGGCGCGCAGCCACAGCCTCACACGTGGGCACCGGCACTCCGGAGCGGCACGGGCTGGCAGCGGGAGGCTGTGGCAGCTGCCCCCGGCGCCCACGGCCCGGTGCCTCCTGCCAGAGTCCTTTCGACGCCGAAACCAAACGAGTTTCGGGATGGCAGAGGCGGGCGGGCAGCACCTGCCCACTCCCGCACGGCATGCCGCAGCCCTGCCCTCCCTGGGCGCACCGGCAGCGGGCGGTCCGTGCCGGGGACTGACCCACCCGAACCAGGGACGCCACTGCTCCCACCCCACCGCCGCCGCTGCCAGCGCTTATTCATCCTCCCCGGAACGCCCGCCGGGCGCCGCCGGCCGCGGCAGGTGGGGCAGGTCTGCGGCGCGGGGGTCGCTGGGACACGTAGTTCCTTGGGGCGGGCGGTGGCGGCGCGGCGCCGCGGCGCGGACTACAAGCCCC